>MKYO02010231.1:63631-79293 GCA_002013955.2 Citrus medica | reverse complement strand
CCCCCCCCCCCCCCCAACACAAACACATAAACATTCATAAACCTAGAGTTTAAATAATTTGTCCATCAAATCAGATTTTTTTATTTTGTTTTTTGGAGTTGAAGCATCAAATGGTATTATTACAACAGATTCATTCCATTGCGAATTGGACCCAAAGTCACGAACAGACCACTTTGAATTACATATATTTTACCATGTGCTATTTTATTCGGTGTTCTGAGTTCAAACAAATTTGAAAATGATACTATCTTAATGGTTGCTGGGTGCCCATTTAAATAATTCACATTGTTTCTATTAAAAAAATCATAAAAAATTTGTGGTTGGTTTGTGAATGATTCTCGTCCATGCATGTGCTGTGACATATTTTATTCACGTTTGTTATAGCGTGCTTAATTTCAAACCAATTCGTACACTGACTGGCTCCATGGTTGCAATCTTTTGGATAATCAAAATCAATGAAGGAGATTGCACAATCTGGACTCTGGAGTAGAGTCTAGTCGACACAGACCAAAGAGACAAGCCTATGAGCATCAACGTTCAACACAGCAGTCAACACCTTTATTAATTTACTTGTTTTATGTCATGTGAAATTACATAATTGCTAGAACACAGGTATGGTAGTTCATCTTTCAAGCTTATAGCTAGAAACGAAAAATAAAAAAATAAAAAAATTAGTTGATTGTTTTGATACAAACAATTGAATATACCGAACGAAGAATTAGACTATTTGTTGTTTAGTAGTATTTTCTAATGCTGATGCTTACACTAATAATACATAGGAATTGAATTAGCTAGTAGTATTGAGGTTACAATTGTTCTTAAGTTAGATTATTTTAATTTAAAATTTTGAATTAAAATTCTGATAAAAATCTTAAGTCATTAATTTTAAATTATCTAATAATAGATATTAAAAAGTAAAATAATAATTAATGATAATTATTCATTCACGTTAAATTATTTAAAATGAATGACTCAAAATTTATGTTTAAACTCTCACTTCAGAATGCGTAAAATAGTTCCACCCATTCTTTCTTCATTGATTGTCTCTGCATGTACGCACACGTGTTAAATGATGCAGCTTAGCGCGCTAGACCATCGCATACAATGGTCCTTCGCGGACCTGAACAAAATCCCCATTGGAAATCTGAGTCCACGCACACACCGCCGACAGCGGGTCCAGCTTGGGCTCCCAACCTCTGAATATTCACTTTTCCAAAACATACGTCAAGAAATCTACCAATCACAAAAGCAACTGGCTCTCCCCACCGTTGGACCCAAATCAGCGTGCGAATCGGACGGACAAATGGGCCACTTACTTTAAATTCTCATCGTTGGATTAAACAGAAGGGTTTCTGCTGGGTTTTTATATAGTTGTGTTGCGCGGCGCCTAGTGTTCATTGCTCGCACGCTCGCTCGCCCGCCCGCCCGCATTTTTCTTACGCGTCCGAAATTTTGGTCCTAAGTGAAAAGAAAAAGGGAAAACGAGCTCCGGATTTATTATTTTTAATTGTTGAATATTTTGTGCTGCATTTCATTAACATTCGGATTCGGAGCTCGGTCTTGAAGGTATCGTATTGAAATCCCATTTCATTTGGAGGGAAAATTGAAAATTATGTCAAACAATGAAATTTAAAGCTTAGCTTACATTCAATTTGTTTATTGTTGTTTGATATCATTTTTTTTTAATATTTCTGCAGATCGAGCTCCTATAAGTTGAAGCCTTAATTTGGTTGCTACTATTTGTCGACATAACCTCTTATATTAGCATTTTTTTTTAAACATTATTAATTATAGGATGGCGAACACAATGCAATTTTCTAGTATTATTCAAAAGAATTCATTGCATTGCCAAGCGTTGTCATGGCAGCGGTTTGAGTTTGCCAAATGTGTGAGTTCTAGTTCTAGATTATGTGTTAGCGTGAGGAATTCGTGTGGAGGTAGAGGTGGATTGAGAGTTAGCTGTGAGGGAGCGAGAATCGATGTGATTGAGAGGAAAAAGAGTGAGAATCTAGGTGTCGATGAGAGTGAGAAGCAGTTGACCTGTGTAATGAAGTTTGGTGGATCGTCCTTGGCCTCTGCCGAGAGGATGAGAGAGGTTGCTGAGCTTATACTTAGCTTCCCTAATGAGAGGCCCGTGATTGTTCTCTCTGCGATGGGAAAAACAACAAATAAGCTTTTATTGGTATTTATTGATTCCTCCTTTATTTTATTGTATTGTATATTTGTTTTATTTTTATGCTGGAATTTTGGCTTATGGCGCAATTGGTTGCTTGTTTTCTGCTAGGCGGGTGAGAAGGCTGTTGGTTGTGGTGTCACTAATATATCATGTATTGATGAGTTGAGCTTTATAAGAGACTTGCATGGCAGGTGAGGAAGGTCAATTCTGTTTTCATAGTTGTTCTTCATGGAGGACCGAGATTGTAAACTAAAGATTTTTATGCATCGTTTTTTTTTTTTTAAATTTGTCCAGGACTGTGGATGAACTTGGCATAGACAGGTCCATTATAGCAAGTGAGTTGTGTCTGTTTTTACATGAGCTAATTTTGTTTATTTATTTCTAGTTATCATTAGAACTCGGCTTGTAGCTGAAGAATTTGAGCTTCTATATTTTAGGTGATTAAGCTGTATTATTTAATTGTAAAAAAATGTGTAGAAGTCCCAAAAATCAAAATCGCTGGATCAATTTTCTTTGTAAAATTTTGATTTTAGCGATATGTAGTGTAATTGCATAGGTATTTCTTGCCAATTGTATCAACTTATGTCCTAGGGATTGTGCCTACCAATCACAGAAGTTTGTAGACAATGAAATTCAGAAAATATGCTCTTGTGATTTTTGTGTATTTTTGCTTCCGGGTGTGACTTCTGTTTTTGTGTGTGGAAAACATTTTGCAGCACACCTAGAAGAACTGGAGCAACTTCTGAAGGGAATTGCTATGTTGAAAGAGTTAACTCCACGTTCTAGAGACTATTTAGTTTCCTTTGGGGAGTGCATGTCCACAAGGATTTTTGCAGCATATCTGAACAAAATTGGTGTGAAAGCTCACCAAGTATGTTTCTATTCTCTGGATCTTTAGTTGGATAGCTCATGATAAGTATTTATTCTCCAGTAGTAATTGAGCATCTTTAATGTTGCACCCCTCCCTCCCTCTCTCTCTCTCAGTAATTATCTTAGAATTTTTAGATTTCAACTCACTTACACTGTCCAACACTACCATGCTTACTTCATTAAATGTAGCTAATTATAAGTTTCTGCATTCATTTTGCAGTATGATGCTTTTGATATTGGTTTTATAACCACAGATGACTTCACAAATGCTGATATTTTAGAAGCCACTTATCCAGCTGTTGCTAAGAGGTTACATGGTGATTGGATCACTGATCTTGCAATTCCAGTTGTTACTGGTTTCCTTGGAAAGGTCCTTAAAATGGCTAATTGATTCAAATATCTTCTTCTTTGGAAATTGATTCTTTTTTGGGTGGCCTAGCAAAATTTTCAATACATTGTGTTTTATTTTCTTTCAATTCTAGGGCTGGAGGACTTGTGCAATTACTACATTGGGTAGGGGTGGCAGTGATCTGACAGCCACAACCATTGGGAAGGCATTAGGATTGCAAGAGATTCAGGTCAGTGCAGATGCTGAAAAAGAGCATGTAATTTTACATGCAATGACAACTTTTCCTTTTCCTTTCATATAATAAAAAGATTTACTGATGCAAATATAGACATATATACAAGAGCCATCAGTCTGTTTTCCCTGATTATGTGAAAGAAGTGATGCCTTAGTGGCTTCAAATTCTGTAGAAAATGCATACAACATTGACAATGTCGTTCGATATGAATTCCATGCCCAGATTCAATCAAAATTCAAATAAGAACCTTGTTTTATTAATTGCAGGTGTGGAAGGATGTTGATGGTGTTTTGACTTGCGATCCTAACATACATCCACATGCCGAGCCAGTTCCATATTTGACATTTGACGAGGCAGCTGAACTTGCATATTTTGGGGCTCAGGTATATATTTTTGAAGCTGTTAATGTAATTGAATTATGTAAATATTGACAAATATTTCTTTTCTTTCAATTGATGGTGGATTAAATCAGTTTGTGTCTTTTATCATTGCACTGGAACTTGTGAATATCAGGCCTTTTCCAAGCTGGCTTGAATATCTTTAAGCTACCTTAATTATGAGTGAAGTGACTGCAGAAACCCAAATTTAAGCTCATATACAAGGCCCAACCACCAAATAAAAAAAAACCAGAAAAACAACTTATTTTTATTTACTTAACATAATGGGGGGATACAAACACAGGACCTCATAGTCAACTTGGCTAGTAAGTGACCTCTAAATTCAAATGCTTAAGGTTATAGGGAAGCACTTAATACCTAAATTCTTGTGGGAGCATTCCTCTATTCAAACAGAAAGTGTATGGCTCAAATGAAGATGTTTTGTACAACAACTTCCATTGTTTTCTCAGGTTCTGCATCCACAATCCATGAGACCAGCAAGAGAGGGTGATATACCTGTTAGGGTTAAGAATTCTTATAATCCTAATGCTCCAGGAACTCTAATCAGAAGGTCAAGAGATATGAGCAAGGTTTGTATCTGATTGTGGGCTTACTGATTACTTGGCGTAGAACTGAAAAAGCATTAATCTTCTTATTTCACAACGGCAGGCAGTGCTAACTAGCATTGTGCTGAAGCGTAATGTTACCATGTTGGATATCGTTAGTACGCGCATGCTTGGTCAATATGGTTTCCTTGCGAAGGTATGAACACTGATGCTAGTGCTGCTGCTTTTTATCCTCTTCTCGTCCATTGCTGGATTAGATCATTATTATTATTTTCTTTCCATTGCAGGTATTTTCAACCTTTGAAGATTTAGGTATTTCAGTGGATGTTGTTGCTACTAGTGAAGTCAGTCTTTCCTTGACACTGGACCCATCTAAGCTCTGGAGCAGAGAGTTAATTCAGCAGGCAAGCGTATTTTTGTTTTTCTCAATATGTTGAAATTTAGCTAGATGATTTACAGTTTCTGTCTGTACCTGATGTGATTTGATTATCTTTTTTTGTTTTATACCTATTTTGGCTGTTCAAAGTTTATCTAATCTGTTATTATCTGCTCCCTGCAGGAACTTGACCATGTTGTTGAAGAACTTGAGAAAATTGCAATTGTCAATCTCCTTCAGCACAGATCAATTATTTCTCTAATTGGCAATGTACAGAGATCCTCCCTGATACTTGAGAAGGTGCAGTTTTACATCTTTATTATTGCATATAAAGTGTCCTTCTGGCTTTGTGACATTCTTTTGGATGATTGCAAATGTTTTCTTTTGATATTCTGTTAGTACTCTCAATTCCATGTTGAACCATTGTTTATTAGTCACCTTGTTTTAATGCAATTGACAAGTTTCCATGCATTGTGAGACTTTCAGGTGAGGAATTTACAAATGCATTGTAGTAATCCTTAGGGTGTGCTTGAATGTAATTTTAAAATATGGCCATAACGCGGATATTTTATCAAGTTCTCATATAATTCATGAAATTCAATGCTTTTCGAAGAAATTAAGAGAAATTTAAAAGTGATGTGGTGTTTATTCAATTGGCCCAACTGTTTTTCAATTGTCTTGCTGTTACTTTCTCCTCTCTATTTCTTTCTTTTCTCACTGTGTTTCACTGTGACTGTTATGGCAGGCTTTCCGTGTTCTTCGAAGAAGTGGGGTTAACGTGCAGATGATCTCTCAGGGTGCATCTAAGGTCTCCCCTCTGCCCCCTCCAAAAAAAAAAACACTGTTACACTCTTCCTCTAATGTGTCTTGTCTACTTCAGCATCAGAATCCAAGCATTTTTGCACTTTAAGCTCATGATTGGACACTTTGCATATGCATAGTGTTGTTGAAGCAACCTTAAGATTGGACCTGAATTCTGAATTAGTCATCACGCATGCTGTCAAAACGAACATTTTGAGTGTCTTAATTTCTTTGGATGAAGCATTTTCTTCTCGTAGAAACAGAAATATCATCTTTTTATCTCGCTGGTGTAGCTCACTGTTTTTTCCCCTAACAGGTTAATATCTCATTGATCGTAAATGATGATGAAGCAGAACAGTGTGTCAGGGCTCTCCATGAAACCTTCTTTGAAAGCGATCTCGCGAATTTAGACTGTGTGTGTGGATCTGAGAATAACTCCTCCTTAGTATAATAAAACATTTATTGTTTCCTTTCTCAACCCTATTTAGATTGTTTACCCACTGTCCTGGTATCACAGAATTTTGTATTAGATTTCAACCGTCTCAGGGGGAACTTCCTTGTTGCCTAATGCAGCAATGTAGCTCTATACTGTAATGGTAATGGACAATAAATATTGTATTTCTCTTTTAAAAATAGTAAGGTAATAGCTGGTCACTGAAGAAAGATTAGTGATTGGTCGTGCAAGTTGTAACCGAGGGAAGAATTCATTTCCCATGCATAAGATTAGTGGCCCGTAATGGGGCAATTTATTTTTCTAATAACTTTTCCTGAGTTGTATTGTTATTATTGGGTATGTTGTAGCAGTCAGTACCACAATGAAATTCTGAAAAATAATAGTTTGGCTTTGCATTAGGATAAAATATTTTTGTTCCAAGTTTTATTTTCCGTTTTATTTTTCTTTAAAAAAAAAGGTTTTTGTTTCTATATTAGATCCTTCATCATAATAACATCTCTAAATACCAATTACAATTCACAATGTGGGATAAAAAATGCTGGTCTAAAATATAGACTATAAATTGTCTAAACACTCAGACTTGAAATGATGTGATGTAAATCTTTCCTAAAGTAAAGGCATATATGTATAAGAGATGAGAAAGGCTTTGAAGATTCAGAAATGAAATTACTAAAAGGCACAGGATCCGATAGCGCAACTGTCATGGTTATAATAAGTAATTTACATCGGCATTATAACATGATAAACAATGCATTTGAAGTTTTAATTTCTAAGAAAATTTACCACATAAATGAGAAATTGTCAAGCACAACCTAGTGTTATGGAGTGAGTATTTTGCACAGCAACCCGTACGATATTTAAACTTCTAACACAAAATTTGTAAAGTAAACCTATAGAATTTTTTAAGATAGGTAGGCAAGGATGCTTGCAATAAATCTAGAGAGAAGAGAGCAAAATTGTCAAAGCATATTTTATTACTTGAATAAGAAATTACAAGAGAGCTTTTTATAAGAGTACTTGAGTTGCTTGTACTAGGGGTGTTGTGTATGTAGTGTGGTGTCGGTGTTAGTGGGTATTGAGCAAAATGGCAAGGGTAATGCCCTATTTATAGAGTTGCTAGCCTAGGACTAAATGCTTCCTAGCAAGTGGTGCAAGTTGTCTAAAAATTTAGTTATTTATAAGTTGTAGAGAATTCTAGAATCGGGTCGGGTTTTGTTGTATTTAGGCTATCTGCTTGTTAAGCGCACCACGACGCTCTAGTTTTATGAGACAGGCCATTGTTGAGTGTATTCTACTATTAGACATACTTTAACTAAACGTACCCGTGTACATATATTTAACCTCCATTAATGACAAATATGAGCAGCCTGTGACACTAAAGCTCTCATTTATAAACAATAATATTTAATAAATATTCATGAAAAATTTTAAAAAGATAAGACAATATTAAGGGTGTGTTTGATATTATTTTTCACTCATTATTTTTCATTTTACAATAACAAAAATCAAGAAAATATATTTGGTGGACATGTTTTATAACAATAAAGTAAAATATACAAAGAATGAAATATTTTCATACTATAAAGTTTGAAAAGAAACGTTGAGAGTGCTTATTTGACGTTCTCAACTTTATATTTTCATTCTATAAAGTTTGTTGAAAAAATGAAAAGTAAAAACTTGAGAATGATAATTTGTTGTTTTCAATTTTTAGGTGGTGTTTGGTTGGAAGTAGGGGAAGGAGAAAAGGAAAGTAATTTAAATTTCTTTCTTATTTCCTTTGTTTGATTGATTTTTCA
Source organism: Citrus medica (assembly GCA_002013955.2). Classification (NCBI taxonomy): domain Eukaryota; kingdom Viridiplantae; phylum Streptophyta; class Magnoliopsida; order Sapindales; family Rutaceae; genus Citrus; species Citrus medica. The sequence goes on along the minus strand of MKYO02010231.1, from coordinate 71,293 downwards.
TAATTTTTGATAATTTAATTTCCATTAAAATTTAATATACATTATAATTTGGAATTTAGATTTCACACCAAAGAGTGATAAATTTGAATTCCTCTTCTATTGGAAGCCAAAACATCCGAAATTACCCTTCAATCTTTTATTAACTTGTTTAATAATATCAAATTATTATTTACAATTTTATTTTATCGATTTAATATTGTAGATAATTAATTTTGTATTAGTAAAAGTTAAAGCAATGATATAATAATTTAATAAAATCACTTTATTTATTTGATTAATTTTCAAAAATAAAAATACAAATTAAACAGTCACCGAATTGCTATCGCTACCACCACCGACACTCACGCATGGGACGTCAACGCCTATACCGTTGGAGTCGTCCGCCAACGAGCAATGTTGTTATACCGTCACACAAGTGAAAAAAAATGAATTTATCTTCCTCAAATCCGATTAACAGAAATTAGAAAACTTTATAACTATTTCAGATCTGGACAAACATCAAACATTTCACCCAAATAAGTTGTTTTAATTTATAAATCGTTAAGTTCAGATAAATTTCATATAATTCTCGAGTTGAAATGAGTCAATGACATGATACAATGGTGGCCGGTGGTGAGACGCAACGGCTTTGATGGCGGCAGTGCCAACTCTGTATTTTTTTGTTGTTGTTCAAATAAAAATTTTAAATTATAAGATATTAATTAAGAAATTATTTGTATTATGTCATAATTTATTTAGAAACAAATTAAATTAAACTCAATTTAAAATAATTTTATGTTGATAAACTTTTTGAATAGAGTTTAATTATAAATATAATTATATTACTTAAAATAATTTTTTATTAATTATTTATATAGTATATTAAATAAATTTATTGTTTAATTTTTTGAATTATATTTATGATAAATATTGAAAGTTTAACACTAAAGGGTGAAATTATCAAAATAAAAGTTAAGACATTATCTTTCTTTGTATAATTTTGTAACAAATCAAACATTAAAAAATAATTTCAATATACTCTCACATCCTTTCTTCCACTTTCCTCTCCCTTTGTTTTTTTTTTTTTCAAACCAAACACAAGAGAAAATTTGAAGAAGCCTTTTATTATCATGTTACGGTATATGATTATAAAATTTAACAGTTGTGAAAATAATATAATTTTATTATCTTATATTTTTACATATTTTAGTTTTCTTTGTTGATCTTGTCTGTTTTGTATTCATTTTATGACTTATATCTATAATGGACATGAGAGTAGAGTGAATGAAGTTCTCACATGTGTTTCCCAAATGCTTTCATTAATTAGCATTAGCATTCTTGTTAGTACATTGATGATCGTAATTCATAAGCTCACCAAAAATCCCTACAAGAGCAAAACCCATCTTTGAAATGATGGAATCTGCTTGAATCCCTGACTGTAATTTCCCTTCCGGTGATCTTTGAGATCAATTTGATTGCAGCATGGCAGTCTGTACAGGCTCTTAAGTTCTTCATTACCAGAATCGGTGATCCTTCTGGCGTATTGATCAATGCAAATGCTATTGCCAGGCGTTCGCTGTGATATTTAAGTGATTCTACCTTTATTTCTTCATCTTCATCGTGGAGGGCACAGCTTGTGTCTGGTTTATAGCCTTCTTTTTTCATCTCTTGCATCAAGTTCCCAATCTTTCTCCTGATTTCATTCGTTTGTGGATGCAACTCATCGTTAGCTGTAAATACATGTACTTTACTTTTTAGTTCAACCCAGCTGTATGCTGTAACCTTCCTCACTCTACGTTCCCTCATAGCTTTCTTCACCTGGCTAACACTTTCCCATTGCCCAGCCACTGCATATATATTGGACATTGCGACATAAGGGGCCGCATCTCTAAGCTTTTCCATTTTGAAAAGTTGGTCTGCTGCCTTTTTAGCGAATTCTAGGTTCTTATGAATCCCGCATGAGTTGATTACTGATGACCACATAATCTCGTCAGGCTCAAACGGCATTTGAGCCATCAACTTCTCTGCTTCATCAAAGCATCCACTGCGACACAAGATATCAACCATAGATACATAGTGTTCTTTCTTTGGCCTGAGTTTGTATTTCTGGGTCATAGAGTTGAAGTACTGTAACCCTTCTTCGATAAGCCCACAATGGCTGCAAGCAGACAACACACTGAGTAAGCTAACTGAATCTGGTTGATACCCTGACTGTACCATGTCTTCAAATGATTTAAGAGTGCCTTGGGCATCCCCATTTTGAGCGCAAGCTGATATCAAAGCGTTCCAAGAGACTATATTCCTTTCAGGCATCTCTTTAAATGTTTGAATTGCATCTTTTAGAGATCCAGATTTTGCATACATATCCAAGAGTGCACTGCCAGAAAACACATTTGACATGAAACCTGATCTAATAACAAATGAATGAAGCTGCTTTCCCAGTGACAATGAAGCCAACTCTGCAGATGCTCGTAAGATGCTTGCAAAAGTGGCCTGGTCGGCACTTATATTGGCTCTACACATCTCAATAAACAAGTTTAGTGCTTCTTCAAGGTTTCCTTTCTGAACATAAGCTGAGATCATAGCCGTCCATGGAACAGTACTTATGTGGCTTAGGTTTGCAAATATCTCTTTGGCTTCCTCAAATCTGCCACATTTTGCATACATGTCAACCAAAGAATTTGCAACCTTAACTTCTGAAATGGCTGTTGTCACTATGGTCTGGGTATGGATTTGCCTACCAATCTGCAAGTCTAACTTATTTGCTACGACGCTTAACAGAGTTGAAAATGGGAATTGGCTCCTATCAAATCTAGTGAACTGTAACTCCCTGAAAAGCTTTAGTGATTCTTTGTATTGCTCATTCCATGCATAGCACGTGATCATCACATTGTAAGAGACACCATCCACCTCTGGCATTTCACCAAAAAGCTTCCTGGCTTCAACTACACAATCATGTTTCGAGTACAAATCTAACAAAGCATTCGCCACAAACACATTCTCAACGAAATTAGTTTTCACCACAAAAGCATGAACTTGTCGCCCTAAAGCTATATCAGCTAAGCCAACGCCAGCAGATAAAGCAGCTGCAAAAGTAAAGTCAGAAGGCTTAAAGCCCAAATGTTGCATCTCTACAAAGAGTTTTATGGCTTCTTCATTCAACCCCTCTTTTGCAAACCCCGTTATCAATGCATTGAAAGAAACAGAATCCTTCTGTGGCATTTCTTTAAAAACCCGACGAGCTAAATCAAGACAACGAATCTTGCAATAAGAGTCAACTAAAGAATTGCAAACGATAAGAATTGAATTATAACCAAATTTAATAATATCAGCATGAACTTGAATCAATTCATTAGCTGTATCCGGCTCACTGCACCCTGACAGTAGAGTTGCAAAGGTCACATAATCAGGGTCCGAGCCGCCATCAGTACGCATATCAACAAAAAGTTTAAACGCTTCTCTAAACTGATTCTTCTGCGAATAACCACCAATTAAAATTGTCCACGACACAGCAGTTCGATCAACCATGCTATTAAACAACTCTCTAGCAGTGGCAAGATTGCCTGACTTGACGTAGCCCGAAATCAACATATTTGTCGAGACAGTGTTTTGGTTAGGCATTTCATCGAACAGTTTACGTGCTTCGGATAATTGGCCTCTTCTTATAAGATTATCGACCACGAAATTGGAACGGCACGTGTTTGGATCAAAACCCGTTTTGATGATACGGGCATCCACAAGGTTTTGGACATTTTGGTTTGGTTTGGACGGTTGGGATGCCGCTGTAGCAGTAGCAGTAGCAGTAGCAGCGAGGTTTCGAAGTGCATTTGTTCTATAAGGTTTCATAGGATTTAAAGTGCTCAAAATTTCTATTTTTATTTCGAACAAAGTATTCAGAATTAATCGCGATGTGACATTGTTTTTTTTAAAATTAAGCTGATGACGTTCAGGTGAGGAGTAGTCAGCCACGGCCAAGGCTAACGAGCACTTAATTTAGGTGCATCATATGATGCCTTATAGTCGCATCTTCACTTACAGTGGAATTTCTGTATAATTATATTATTGAGATTAATTAATCTTGTTATTCTAGGAAGGTTATAATTTAGTAGACGCTTAGTTCAAAAATTATTATTTTAACGTAATTATCTATAGTGTAAGTAATATGAAGATAAATACATTAATAATTAATTAATGTAAGTAATATAGAGGTAAGTTACGACGGAGTTTAGAAGATTTATTCTTATTTATAACGGTCCAAACTTGAGATCAAAATTTTTTATGACTGTGAAAGTTATTGTATGTATAGTTAGAGTGCATAACGTCTTTATAAATACTCTGGATTCTCCTTTATACCATCCCAAGTTAGTAAATTTGCCCCATGTTTGTATTTTTTTCTCTTATTATTATTATTATTTTATTTTAAATTGAGTTTGAGATGTTCGGATACTCTCAAATATCAGAGGTAATTTTAATGTGATGTGGAAGTCCTTTAGATAGTCAAAACAACATTTAAATGTATATACGTGAATCTCAAATGAGTAATGAATAGTTACAAAGTTGATATATAAAGTTTATATTATAACTACATTTGTTGAATAAAGACACTGAATACTATAATCAACTTGATTTATTATTTAGTATCGTAGTAATTTTTTTTAAAAAAAACACATTATATGTTATTAAAAAAAGCTATAATATCTTCTAGTTTTGAGTTCTATCGAATTTTTAAAGATCTTTTGTAATGTGTATTTTTATAATAATGTGTGGGAAAATTTTAATTTTTTTAATTTTTTATTTATTCACTACCAATTAACAATTGAGTTATTTACTCAATATATAAAGAATTCCGATCCATCTCGTTGTGGCTTTATTACAAGTTTATTACTATCTACTAAACATTATTTGAATAACAGCGGTGGCCATGTTAAAACGACATATAGGGTAGCTATAACTCTAATCAAACCAACGGGTGATGCACTTTCATGAAATTGATGCTAACATTGCAGTCGTATTATTGTACCAGAACCAGCCTCTCAACAAATGGCACATCTTTTTTTTTTTTTTTTTGAATACTGATTAATCATCAGATTACTGCATTACACAAATATTTACAACAACTGCTATTGTAGCAGAGATATTACACTGATATTTACAATCAGATATACATGATTGAGACTTACATTATTACATTGAATTCTATGAAGTACATGCCCAGACAAATAACCCCTCACAGGAGAGGGATGTCCATACTCCACTTGCATTTCGCAAGGGAGAATGATTTTTTAAGTATAAAGAACATTTAGCCCCCACAATGCTTTTGTGGGGGCTAGAACCGCTGCCCTCACAAAGCATTGTGAGGGCAGCAGCCCACCACTTCGGCCAAGGCCGAAGTGGCCATCTTTCTTCTTTCTTTTTTTCACAATCAAGCACTATCGGTGCACACTTGACAACTTGATTCTTCGTTCTATTTACGTTGTTACGGAAAATAACTAAATTGACAATAAACTCTATGGACATATCCCTTCTGTTAGGTGTAGCAAATATTGTGTCAAATAATTCGATGATGATTCTTAAACCAAATAGACATATTATGTCATCGAGTAATTTGTGATAGGTAACTGTTGTAGAAAATGTAAAGTAGTCAATAAAGCATAAAGTGATGTCCCAGAAATTATGCCCCCAAGAATAGAGAGCAGGAATTCTAACCCCCAAAAATGGGCCCCAGAAAATATGCTCCCCTAAAAATAGGGAGCATGAATTCTACCCCCAATAATGTGTTAACATATATGTTTTCATAATGTTGATTTTAATGATAACAAATAAGATTAAGAATGATTAATCTTTTAAGCTCAAATTATTTTTTTATATTTTAAATAAATCATTATTTTCACATTATAAATGTTTTTTATTTAATGAAAAAATATTTTTATGAAATTAGTTGTTTTTCAAGTTTATGATTTAATTGAAAGAGTTTTGAAAACTTTGAAATCAACAAGTATTTCTCGAAATTTTGGAGAAGAACTTATTAGAAAAGTTTCATAACATTTTGGGCCATATCATAATTCAAAAAGTTTTGAGAATAGCAAGCATTATTTAGAGATTCTGAAATTAGACTTATTTACAAAATAATATAATATTTTAGGTCATAATATAATTTGATAAAGTTTTGAGGTCAAACTATAATTTTAGAAAATAGTGCATTGTACCGGTTACTGTAACAAGCGGTTAACTGAATATGGTAAACGACAATCCGGATTTTAGGCAGCAAGCTTCTGGAGCATAAACGGCTATCCGGATAGGTTCGGATTTCGCAAGCGGCTATCTGGATTTCGAAAGTGACTAACCGGATATGAAAAGTGGTATGTCGGATATTCTGAAATTCAAATTTTTGCCTTAACGGTAACATAAAAGCGGCTAACCGGATTCCATAAACGGTAAGCCGGTTATCACCAAAATGTGCATAACGGCTAGTTTTTGAGCTCAAACTATATAAACTCAAATCCAATTCATTTTCAAGCACTCTTGCAAGTAAAATAAAAAAGCACACAACATTCATTGAGCTCTCATTTCATAAATCATTAAACTTTGAATCATCTTTTGTTCTTCAATTTGTATATCTACTCTTTAAGAGAGTTTTTATTGTAATCTTCAATTCCTCATCTTAATTGTGAGTGTTTAAGTGTGTGAGACACTTGAGTGAAGAGATTGAGAGATAATCTCTTTGTTGTAAATGGTCATTGACACCTTGAAGTCAATTGTAAACTTTTGAAGCCTTGGAAGGATTAGATAGTAAAATTCTCAAGCTTGGATTGCCTGGAGGCGTGGACGTAGGCGAGGATTGCCGAACCACGTAAAAATTCGTGTGTTTATTTCTCTTCTCTTTTACTCATTTGTTATTGTGCTTTTATCGAACTTATTGCTTTTGAATTTATTAAGGCGTTAGATTTGATTATTGTGTGATTTTGTTAAGATAATTTTTAAAATACCAATTCACCCCCCTCTTGGGTTGCACACTTGTATTTCAGAATAGGCCCTAGAAAATATACTCCCATAAGAATGGGGAGCATGAATTATACCCTAAAGAATGGACCCCAAGAAATATGCTCCCCCAAGAATGGGGAGCATGATTTATACCCTCAAGAATGGATCCCAAGAAATATGCTCCCCTAGAATGAGGAGCTGGAATTATTCTCTTAAGGATGGGCCCTAGAAGTCAGGCTCCCCAAGAATGGGGAGCAGGAATCATGCTCCCCCAGGAATGGGGAAGCAGGAATTAGACTCCCAAGAGTGTGGATCAGGAATTAGATGAAAAGTAGGAATTAGTCACCCAAGAATGGGAAGTATGAATTAGTCTCCCCAGGAATAGGGAGTAGGAGCAGAGGATGACAGAAGTCATGGATCCAAACAGCCCTTGAACCAGTTCTAGATTATGGACCGCACAAAAAAAGCCAAGTCCAAATAGAGGAGCTATCATTGAAGGACAATAGATGGACATTGCTTGATTCAGAAACAAATTAAATAAAGTCTGACACGGATACGACCTTTAAAAAGGTAGAAATATTTTGTAATTAAATACTAGAGAATAGAGGAGAGTTAGATAGAGTTTAAATTGTAAAAGGACTTTATCTATAAAAGGCTATAAAAACAGAGGTATCTTATAGTGTAAGGTATCGAAAAAAAAAA
>MKYO02010231.1:16578-43140 GCA_002013955.2 Citrus medica | reverse complement strand
TTAGAGGTTTAGGAAATATGTTGCTCTCTGCCTTTAATCGGTTAACCGTTTGAAATAAACGGTTCACCGTTTATAACCAGAATTGCAGCTTAAACAAGTTTTTGTAGAGAATCTCTTCCTAATTTGAAAGTCCATCTTTTATGAAGAAATAAGGCAATGAATAAAACGACTTTCGTTTATTAAGAAATATCTCCATTATTTTTGTCAAAAACCATATAAAATTTGTTATCATCAAAATCAATATTATTAACATATTTATGTTAACATAAGGAAGCTTCATTACTACTGTCAGCAAATATAGAGTTTGGAGAGAAAGAAAAATGGATTGGTGGAAAAGTAACAACATTAAAATTGAAGAGATCAAATTTCTTTTGTTTAGAAAATAGCTCAAAGTATGGGAATTCTAACTCATTAAAATCGACATGCCCTGCCACAAAGATTTTTCCTAACCTATCTAGACATTTGTAACCCTTATGAATATGACTGTAACCTATGGAGACACATTTCTAAGTATGAAAGTCAAGCTTATACTTGTCTAAGTAAAGAAAAACATGAACATCCAAAAACCTTATGAATTTGTAATCAGAAGATTGGTTATGTAACTTTTGAAAAGGAGATAAATTTCCAAGTACTGTTGTTGGCATTCTGTTAATCACATAAGAGGTTGTATGAAAAGCCTCCCACCAGAAGAAAAGTGGTAATTGCGCTTGAGAAAGAAGAATTAGTCAAGTCTCTACAATACGTCCATGTTTTCTTTCAACCACACCATTTTGACAGTGAGTATGAGGACATCTATATCTAAAATAGATACCCTCGTGTTGTAGAAAGGAATTGAAGGCTAAAAACTTACCACTCGTGTCTGTTTTGTAGTGTTTTGATAGGTAAAGCGAATTGTTTTTCAACAAGAATTTTAAAGTGTTTGAATGTATCGAGTGCTTCAAATTTGAGTGTAATAGGAAAGATCCAGCAATATTTTATTAAATCATCAACAAAAGAAACATAATACTTATAACCATCCATAGATGGTTCAGAAGTTGGTCCCCATAAATCAGCATATAAGAGTTGGAGAGGAACTTTTGATTTTATTTCAATGATAGGATAATGAAATTGATGTAGTTTGCCATACTGACAAGCATCACAAAATTTAAGAGATTGAGTATGATTTGGAAGCAAAGGAAGAGTTTTCATTATTGTTTGCAGAACATGTCTGTTTGGATGACCAAGTCTATTGTGCCACAACTGCATACTCTCACTAATTGAAGGTAGACAACTTAGAGGATCTTTATTAGAATCAACAGGAACTTGATTATTAGGAAAAACAGACAATATGGACTTAGGTTTTGAAACTGAGACTTTATAATGTGTTTACTTGAGGGTTTATAGAATGAGAATGAAATACATGTTCACTTGGCAAAATGTAATTTGAGAACGAGAATAAAATATGTGGGTCCCACATAATTTGGGAATAAGGAATGAGAATCTCATTCTCATGGGGGGTTGGGAATGGGAATTCCCATTCTATGAACTAACTTTTGTATCCCTCTAATTTTTTTATATTTCTCAAATTATACTCGTTCAAATCACAATTAATTTTATTATTTTAAATTTCATTATTATTATTATTATTATTAAATTTTGTAAACTTTCTTATTTTAGTTATTATTAATTATTGTTATTATTACTTTTATTAATATTATCATTATTATCATTTATTATTATTATTAATTTTATTTTTTTAATTACTATCATTTTTATAACAATATTTATACATGTATCTAGTTGATGAAAATTACATTATTTAATACTATAGGTATTTTGGTAAATTGATTTTCATTCTCATTCCTCGTTCTCATTTATTTTGCCAAGTAAACACATCAATGACATTCCAATACATTTTCATTCCCATTTATTTTTTCCAAGTAAACATTTGAATCTTATTCTCATTCCAGCTCATTCACATTCCACTACATTTCATTCCATGATGTAAACACACTATTAGAATTAAGGAAATATTAATCTTGAGATAGTAATTTGAAGAGTCCATCTTCACCAATCACCTGTGCCAGCAAAGTTCCTTGCATCTTGTCCTTGATAAAACAAAAATTGGAAATAAATTCAATGATTATATGATTTTCTGAAAGAAGTTTAGATAAACTTACAAGATTTTTGGTGATTTTAGGCACATACAAAACATTTGTAAGCTTTAATTGGTTTCCTAAGGAATTATAAAGGTATGTGCAGCCTATGTGTGTAATCTCAAGACCTTGTCCATTACCAACTATAAGCAAATGAAATCGAAAATAAGGTTTACCTTTGGTTAAATTCTACACATTATTTGTGAGATGATGTGTTGTTCCATTGTCCAGGTATCATCTTTGATCAGCAGCTCCTTCTGATGTCACCATGTAAGCAGCTTTAGAGACTTAATTCTGACTTGAAAAGTTGCCTTGTACTGGAAAACTTATACTCAATAGCAGAGTGATTATGCTTAAAGTAGATCTGGCAAATGATATTTCCTCTACCTGCACCTCTTTCAAAACCACTGAAACCGCTGAAACCACTTGAGTATCCACTATTTCCATAAAAACTATTACCAGCAAAGTTATTTTTTCCTTGACTTACACTCCAATTATTCTAGTTTCAATTCCATTACCGTCTCCCTGAATTTTGTCCTAAAAAACCACCTCTTCTTGAGTTGAAACCTCCTTTGTTGTTGAAGTTCCTATTCCAATTATTGTTTCCATTTCTATTTGCACTGTTTCCATTCCAATTTCCTTGATTATTATTGTTCCAACCTACACTGTTATTAGCCTTTTTCTGATTATTCCCAGCTTAAACTAAGTTAGCAACATGGTTCAGCTTGGTTTCCTTAAAAGTATTAGAGTGATTACTTTCTAAACGAGACTCATGCGTTAGCAACATAGAATAAGCCTCAATGATGCTCATCTTAAATACATTTACTCTAATATCACAACCACTGAGTAATAAGCCTGATCTAGTCCAAAAATTAGATGAGTGATGAAATTTAAGGAGCTAACAGGACTTCCAGCAACAACTAATTCAATAGTGACAAATTTTAATTTGCTAAAATACTCAATAACATTCATGGAGCCTTTCTTCAGATTATTTAACATCATTTTCAGATGAACTTTCTTAACAGCAATTTCAAATCCAAATTATTGTTCTAAGCTAGTCCACAATTCATGAGAAGTTTTAGAATTTACCGCAATGCTAAAGACTTCAATATTAACAACAGCCAACTCAAGAGCTCCTGCTTCTTCCATACAGCAAATGCAGGATTTTCTTGTGGAGTAACATTAGAGTTTCTTCAAGCAGCATTGGAATTTCCTATGGTATTGAAAAGAAACTGATCTGCACACGCTCTAGAGCCATCAAGAAGACTCTTTAAGCTTATTAGCTCGGACTAAAGAGAGAATTAAAGACTTTCAGATAATGTAGTTAGATTTGCAAGTTTAATTGGAGTTGTGAAGGTAAAGGATGATATTGTTGATGATGCACTTGTGCCTAAGCCATGAAAATTGATTGATTGAAGGCTCTGATACCAAATTAAAAAAAACGTCTTGTTAATCTGAATGTGAGTACAAGGCATATTTATACTAGTATCCAGAACAATCCTTGCTTAAGATAATACACGTGAAAGGAATGAGTTGAAGATTAACTAATGATTAACAAATTGCTAAAATAGATTTGGAATCTAACAATAACGACTTCATTGACTTGCTGACCATGTCCGCTGAGTTAGTTAACCAATCTTAACGACCTGAACTAAATAGCTAATATATATAACAAAGAAAAGAGATAGATGGTCAGAGAACTTTATTCATGGACCTTTATATTCTATTTGGAATCCTGACTCTAAAAGATTTCCTTTGAAGTTTAGGATTCCATGCTTGCAGAGGAATACATTATTTTGGCATGCAGCAAGGCTGATTCGTTTGAAGCAGGCGCGCATCCGTGGGATTTTTCAAAAAGGCATGGACGTCCAGTCGTTTTATGAGTCTAGAGCATGTACGGCAAGTCATCTCTCCGACGTATGGATTTATTTTTTATGTACCAGTGATTTACAATACCGGCCGCATCATTCATTTCCTCCTCCAAGTTGGGGTTAACGTTCTTTTACTATAACCTCATTCGAATTTAACATGCTTTTTTTATTATTTTGACAATTAACTTTAACCTCCTTTGAATATAACATTGATTCTACTGTTGTTTTGTAATATATCCTCTCGTAACAATCAATGCTCTTCATTCTTTTATGGGTTATTCCAATTTCATTAATTCAATAATTGTAAAATTTAAATAACCACCAAAAAAAACATTATTCACTACCATCTCACTACTATAACTTCTGTAAAATCTTTTATTTTATTACTTTTTTTATTCGGATCATTAATTATCAAATTAATTGATTAACAAAATAATAATTTTATCCTTTTATCATAAAATACACAAATAAAAATATCAAATAAAAAAAAATTATATTATGCCCTTAAAATATTATTAATTAATAATTTTAACCATAAAATTAATCCTGAATTTATCACTATCCTTTCCACACTTGAACTCTTGACAGATAGATCGTGTGAGCTAGCTTGGCACAAAGGCATTTTTGATTTTTTCCAGCATCAAATAAAAATATTTTAGAAAAAAGGAAATTGTACCATATGCACACCAGTTCACGGGGGTAAACTATATACAGTAAAAGCATCAAATAGTTGTTTCCCGATATTACGTTCTTTCTAGTTCTAGTAGACTCCTCTCTGGTACTCGCGTTCACAGAACGTTCCTCCAAGATCATCACAAGCCTCTCCTTTGAAAACCCTGTTAAATCATCAACCCATATATCATTGTTTAGTACTTAGAATTAATTTGTTGATATTAATTAATTATAGAATTAAAGTATTCTATACACGCTGCTATAGGGTCTATAACAATTACGTGTTTGTATCGTTGTACTCCAAATACTCTCTCTCAATGGGCTCTGAGGCAGTTGTTGATGTGTCGTTCTTGGCCTCTGGTTTCAACTTCGCCTCAGGATACATCTCTGCCGAGCACGCATCTCCACCGATTACCTCACACGCCTCTGCTGGAAACACCCTGAAAAATAACAAACACTGTGGTCACTAAAGTGATATTTCGATTAAACTATTATGATCAAAGTGAAGATGACTTACGAGAAGGCAGAATTGTAATCAAATGTGGAAGGGTCATTGCTTGTTGTAGCAGCTACTTTGATTGCGCTGCGTCTGGAAGCAAGTGAGCTGCCTACTAGCTTTGGAGTAGAAATGGCCACTTGGGAAAAGTTCTTGGAGGTTGTTAAAGGGACAAGCGTTCTTGGTGAAATGCTCAAAGCAGCCTGCATTTTAAATGTTTGTGTTGTGTTTATGTTGTGTGTTTTGCGTTGACAAGTAAGGTAACGAATATACAAATTATAGGCACGGTTCCAATTTATAGGGAAAGGGAAGAACAAGATATTTTTGACAATATGGGATAAGGGGGGTGGTTGCTTCTTTCCTTGTGAGGCCATCTTACGAGATTGATAAAGTTATATTAGCATGTTCGCATCAATTAGGAGATATTTTTCTTAATCACTTATCCAGAAGAAACGAAATGTCTTTATTACCCTCTTGTCAATTGACATCTGTGATTGTAGCGGTGATGCTTCTCACAGCTGTGCTGACAAGTAACATCAACGACGATTTTCAAGAACCTTGTGATATATATTGTGTCCTAAATCGTAATCCGTTACGGCCAATAAGCTATATACACGTTACAGGAAAGATAAAAAAGCGGAGGTTCAACTCCCTTCCGGCATGTTACGTGTAAAATAATCGTCTATAGTCACATCATCAAAGAGCAAGAAACTTATTATAAATAATTCAAAGGAATCATACGAAATTAATAAATCAATGAATAAATAACATGTAATTGACATCGTAGCTCTATTACAGCATACTGCCAGCCCAGCAGAAAGCAGTCACAATGTGACTACTTCAGAACATTTCGGAAATTGATGCCAGTCAGATTCACTGATTCTGACCAGAGAGTACCACACTGCCTGCCTACTCACTGACTAACTAAACAAATGTTTTCTTCGTATTATTCAAAATACAAACCAAACCCTTCAACTGTACTAATACACATTTGAACTCAAACAACCAGAGCCAAAGTACCTGTAATTCAATTTCCGTATTGTGATAATCATAATCATATCCTTCACATTTTCACATTCCCCTCCCATGATTGCACATAAGGCGAGAATGGGATCATATCAGTGAAATTGCAAAATTCCTCAACTCCTTTGCATGAGCAGAAGTTGAGTTCTACAATGCCATTGCTCTAAGGAATCTGTTAGGAATTACAGAACTCTTGTGGGTTGCTCCAATACACCGTGATAAGACTGTATTACATAACTTGTCCAAAACGCTAATTCACAAAAATTCCACGAGAAAATGGTGATACCAGTTATGTCAGCTCGCAACCACCCAAGAATGAAAAAGGGTCCAATGGTTGTTATCATTGCACCTCAGATTTTGAAGGATGCTTTACACATACCAAATCATCCAACCTATTGCCATCCATTTTGTATAAGGAAACGCCTTCCATTTGAACATAGTGATCCTGTGCTTCCTTTCTAAGACTCTTGAAAGGCATGGTTTCCCATTTACTGTAATTTGAATTTTTCCTAACATCACTCATGTCTGGAGATCCCGATATAGGGCCACTGCTGTCATCATCCACCTTGCCCCACACCTTACAACTACCGAACTGACCCAAATCACCAGATTGACCCCTCTTTAATTGTAAAGCAGCTGCATGAGCTCTGCTAATCATTTCCCGACTTGGCACGTCTGACCAATCTTGCTTCCTTTCAGCTCTCATTGGGGAATGAATCCTAATAACCTGATGCACATAAATGATGAAAGACAATGATTAGGATACAAAAAGTTCTCGCATATACCTACTTAAAAGCCAGAGCAATGATGATTTCATAACATTTTTTTAAAGAAAACAAATAGTAGTCATACACCAAGGCACTCCAGGAGCTGGTAGTATGCCCGCCCTTGGAGAGGATTATGCCCTTTCCTTGGGGTAGAGAAGTATCTTGTCCTGCAAAAAGATGATGACAAACAGTTAGTACAGATGGCTGAACAAGGACCAGCACCACAAATGTATAGATAGAAGAAATCTGAAGTTCATTGTGAAGAAGAAAAAAACAGATGATGTCACAAACTAGCAGAAAAAATCACCCATTTCTCCCCATTGTATGGAAAATAAATGCCAACTACCCTATTCCCTTATCCAGCACGGATAAGGAAGGGGCATGAAAATAAAGATCACATTAGCCAAGGCAAAAAGTTCATCATCAGAACCTTCTAACTGAAAAAAAGAAAAAATTAAATAAAAACAATTTTCTTACTTTTGTCCAATGAATGATGGAAGTATGAAAGTAGTTTACTTCCATATATTCAAAATTTCATATACTTTAATGCTACTATTATGTTTTAACACAAGGAAGAGATCTATATATGGAAAAACAAGGTTAATACCTCCCAACATCCAAAGAGAGACATGGGAATAATAACTAAAAAGTAAACTAAACTAACCATTCAGTATAGCCCGGATCAACTGTGAAACCATATATGTCAACAATGTCACACATGGAAAGCGCAAGTTCTATAGATTTCATTCCGGTTCCTTTGGCACCTCTGCGTAGAACAATCCCTTGGAAGAGATAAACAGGGTTTGGAATACTCTGCAATTGACATATCATAAACATGTTAACCATACCATCAAAGGAAGCTTTAGCAGAATCCTCTTGACTTACAAATGGAAGCAAAGAGATACGAAATTGTCACTAACGCAAATGGAACTGTTCTATGACTTACAGACACCAAAACTCTGATCTACTAAATGACATATGAATCCCAACTCTATCAGTATGCAACCATCATAACTGGTCTCAAATCTTTTCTTCTATGTTTCTTTCTTCTCTCTCTCTCTCTCTCTCAATGAGACATCAAAAGACATAAAAATAAATGTTAAGCTTCATGAGATGTGATCATCACCTTTATCATATCATTGAAGTCTTTGTGAGTCACACTTTTAATTATAAGTACCTCATCAGCTGCACAAGGAGAGAAACAATAAGGAAAAATAACAAGTAAATACATACACATGTTAGAGAGACAATGAAAAACCAAAGAAAATGTCAATATTTTGGTAGAAAGGAGGAAGCTAGAAACAATTACGTGTAATATCATACAACTGCTCTTCAAAGCTAGAAACAATTACGCGTAATATCATACAACTGCTCTTCAAAGGGACAATGTTTCTATAAGGATTGATCTATTGAGATCAGTCCAGCTAAGATTTATATGTTAAAGTTGAACTGGCTGGCCAAAGGACAAACTAAAGGTTGTTTCAGTGAGTTCAGATCAAGCATAGCAACAATCGAGGATTCATTACAGCACTGCTGAAGATGGAAATCCTATTTGATATATGGGAAGAGGGGAGGAGGGGGGAAAAAACTTTTTATCCCCTTTAGGACATTGATGTTAGACAGATTCCGCGGGTGACTAATGTATGGAAATTGAACCTTGCAATCAGATGCAAGCACTTTTTTATTCCAAAAAAAGAGAGATAAAGAGAATCTGAAAACAAAATAGAAAAGAGACACTGACAGGTTAACTATTAGAGTGATTGATCAGTAATATTAAAAGAGTAAAGCTCACTTGATCCTTTTAGAATAGCAACCATGTTACGAGCAGCACCCCGTACCACAAGGCGGAAATCCCTCTTCAGACCAACATGCTTGGCATATCTCTAAAAACCAAATAAAAAGCCAAATTAGTGTAACTACATGATTACCGTGTACAAAAAGGTGTAAAGGCTAGAATGCATATTAAAAGCATAGTGATGACAGATAACAAGAGAGAATTAAAAAAATGTGTTAAAACTAGCTAGTAACTCAAGATTTATGTACAAATAACATTGTAAAATATATCAAGAAATAAGAAACTTCAATTGGGGAAAAATTGCTGAAATGTGTCATCCTAATTCAATAAGATGAAGTAAAGGGAAAAAAAGGGCCTTAAAGTTGCTTGTTACCTGATTGACAGGAGCCTCATTGTCTCGTATAACAGCATCATGACTATCAATCTCTTCTCCAAACTCAGTCTTCAAGAGATCCCCTGAGTTTCCAACAACTGCACATTTTTTGAACTGGCGGGCCCGAAAAGGAGGCTTTGCAGGTAGAATCAAATTAAGGTGTTCTTCACAAAGGGTCCGATTGTAGCATTTATCTGCTCCCCTGCAAGCAACAAAAACATAGATAACACATATGTATCCAATATTCAATAGCATTTGTATCACCAGAAATAATAAAAATCACAGAAATAAACAGAAAGACAAGAAGAGTTCAACATCATACAATTGTGCTATCCTTTTTGCCGCATACTCCAACCACCCATCCGGCCTTGCATCTAGATATTCTCTAGTCAATACAGTGGTCATGTTACGATACTGCATTGCAAAAGACATCATCATTCATCAGCAAATAAGCTCTCCTCAAAAGATAACAAACCAAAAAGGCTAGTGAGCAAATATCAACCTGTTCCCACAACAATATAGCCTCACAAACATCATATGTATACTCCAATGGCTCGTAGATTTTAAACTGCTCATTGTACTGCAATTATAATTAAAACAATTATCACTCAACATCCTAAGAAGACAATTTTTTTTAGTTAAAAAAAAAATCCACAAACATATATATAAAGAGAGAAGAAGCAGACCCAGGTGCTGTTAGTGCCTTCAGGGAACTTAAGAACCAATTTGCAGTGATCAATTATCTTTGCAGTGAGTCCAAGCCCTCTGTTCGCCTACATACAAGTACAATTTTAACACATAAAAAATGACATAAACACTCAACAACCAGTCTCAATTTTACAAACTCGAGCACACGCAAAGGTACTAAAATTAAGTATCCGCAAATCAGATCAATATAACTAGAGACATTGCAAAATCACTAACCACGCATTGCTGAACATTGAGCTGAAAACCAGATAAAGTACGAACTTCTTCTCTGTAGAGATCTGATATCCGATTACCTGAAAGATAATAATATTTGAGAAAGTTTAGTTTAGGGGTTTATTTGGCGAATACTTGGAGTGCAATTAATTAAGTAAACAAGAATAGAAACGTACCTGTTAAGAAAATAGACTGAAGAGCGAAAACGAGAAAGCCGAAAATTGCAGCGACGCAAACCAAATGTAGAAGCGTCGGTCTCCTACTGTTATGACCGTGCGATGACGACTTGTGAGTTCTCATTGATAAAGCAACCACCAGCAATGATACCGATCAAATCTCTTATCCGAACCAGAGGTCTTCTAGCAGTTCAAGAGAAACGCCATGGCAAGGCAAAGCCCCAGTGCTGTGATCACTGGCTCCGTTTTCTCTTTTCCTTATTTTTTTTTCTTTTTGAAATTTACTTTTATGCTTATGCGGAAGTCATACCGTTTGACACGCTGTCAAAATTGCGCGTAGTACACAGGGCTATGACTACGGCAACCATACCTTACAAAGACTCAGCTACGGTACAACAGCGGTAACATACCATTTTTTTTTTTGTCTTTTGTGGCAGTAATAGTATAATTTCATCTAACCCTTTTTTTTTTTTAAACTTTACTTTATAAATATTAAATTTTGTACTGTATCCATATGAACATTTTTGTTAACACCTTATATTATTTACTATTTATAAATTTTTATTCTATATTACATCTGTATTGCAATACCCCCTTTTTACTATTTTGAGATTAAATAATGAACATGTTTAATTTAGAACTTTACACTTTTTTATTTTTAATCTTAGGATTTTTTTAAATCCATTATCAAATTTCATTTAACACTCTACACTCTTTCTATTATAAATTTTTTAAATAAATATTATAGTACATTTTACTTACATAATAAATTATGTAATCCCAATAGTCCTATTACAAAAAGTATTATAATTTACTCTCATTTAATTTACTGTTGTAATTTTTTTTCTCCTTTAATTTATTGTTGTAAACAATAGTTCATCATCTTTAAATGAGCGCTAAAGTAATTTTATGTAGTATGGACTGGCATTATATTATTAAAAGCTTTTATTACTATATATGAATGACAAATTTTTTTTACTAAATTATAGTTTAATATGCCCTAATGTGATAAAAAAAACTAACACAATATAACCTAATACAACAAATAATGACAAACCAAATGCACCCATCAAATAAGAACACTTGAATTAAATAACATGATAAAAATAAGAGTATAAAATATTATAATTCTTTTTGTAATAGAACTATTGGGATTACATAATTTATTATGCATGTAAATAAAAAAGTACTATAATATTTATTAAAAATATTATAATAGAAACAATGAAGAGTGTTAAATGAAATTTGATTATGGATTTAAAAAAAATCATAATATTTAAAAAAAAGAGTGTAAAGTTCTAAATTAAACATGTTAATGATTTAATCTCAAAATAGTAAAGTGAGGGGTATTGTGATACAAGTGCAATATATAATAAAAATTTATAAATAGTAAATAGTTTAAGGTGCTAACTAAAATGTTCATTGGATGTAGTAGAAATTAACTTAATATTTGTAAAACAAAGTTTAAATAAAAATGAGTGAAAGGGGTTATATGAAAATTTGTGGTAGTGTTGCCACAAAAGACAAAAGAAGTGGTACCGTACCACTATTGTACCGTAACTAAACCCACCTTACAAATTAAACATTATCCTGATTAGATTTTCAATTTTTGTTGGCTTTTGATCATACCGTAGTTTAGGGGTGGGCAAAACCGGGGTCGGGTCGGGTTCGGATCAACTCGATCGGATTTCGGGTTGTTCGGGTTTAACAAAAATTAATCCGAATATAACCCGAACTTCCGATCCGATCCGATTTATATTCGGATTGGGTCGGGTCGGGTGGGAAGTTCGGGTTGAAATCGAGTAGGATCAGGTTGGCCAATTTCCTTGATTTTGTTACAACCATTTAAAAACACATAATTACAACAATTAAATACTAAATATTAATTGTTTAATTTAACCATATACACCATCAATTCAAATCTTAAAAAAAAAAGCTTAAAAAAAGCGTGAAAACTCAAGATTCAAAGTCAAAGGTGAGAAGCTCGGGTTGAAGGATTGGAGCAGCAGAAGCACCTTGCAGCATATCTGCGACACTTGCAGTAGATCGGTGGCCGCGGCACTTGTAGCAGCAGACTGACGGTCGCGTAGCAGCAGATCGACGGCACTTGCAGCAAATCGGGCATGGAGACGCGCGGCAAATCGGCCATGGAGATGCGGGTGAGGCTGTGACTTGTGCGGCGGCCTCCGTTGGCGGCTTGGCGTTGGCCCAACGCCGTTGGGGGTGGCTGTGTATGTGTTTTGTGTAGTGAGATTGGGGATTGTGTAATGAGATTGGGGATTGAGGAGAGTTGTGAGTGTTTGTGTAAAGTAACCGTGTATTGTGAAAATGAGAATTTTGATTTGTGTGTGCGGCATGTGTGTGGTTGTTTGCTTTAGGTTTAGTTTTTTTTTTTTATAGCAACTCGATCCGATCATAACCCGATCGGGTTTCATTGTTTTGATCCGATCGGGTTTTCTTCATAACCCGATCTGATCCGAACCCGAAATTTTTCAGGTCGGGTCGGGTCAGGTCGGATCGGATCGGGTTGGGTCGGGTAATTTGCCCACTCCTACCATAGTTGGACCTTGTAAGTACACAAATTAATTTTAATCGATAAAAATCATTTGGGGGGGGGCGGGGAGGTTGCATGATAACAATCCAGTCTCATTCTTATTAAATCTTATGCTGCCTTTATTTTTCAGTAATTAAAATAAACTGATGAAGAAGTTTTTCCTTATTGATTTAGAGAAGTTTTTCTTATACATTGGCCTTAGGAAAAATGGGTTGTTCAAAAGAATTTTATGAGAGAAATTTTCTCCTAAACTATAATTCTTTGTGGAGATATACTAATTGTTCTTCCTTAACATTAGAGATAAAATTAATTATTCTTAGATGTTTCCCTTGAACTGAAGTTCTATGAGGAAATCTATTTTTTCCTTAATATAAGAGATAATATATATTTTTTTAGAATATTTCCCTTAGACTTAAGTTCTAGGAGGAAATCTACTTTTCTCTTGACATATGAGAGAATATTTTTTGCTCTTTAAGCTTTTCCCTTGAGCTGAAGTTCTAAAAAGAAATCTAATTTTCTATTGAAGTATGAGGGATTTTTTTTTTGTTCTTTGAACTTTCCCTTCAAATGAAGTTCCGGGAGGAAATTTTCCTTTCCCTTGATGTAGGAGGGAATCCAGTTGGTTTATGCATGTGAATGCTCGTTGGTGTAGAGTCATTTGAAACTATGGGTGAATTTTTTACATTTTTTGATCAATCACTTGGGTACATGAGTTGTACATTATAAATTGGATCAATATTCTCAAGAGTTGAAACAATTCATATAGTCATACTAGCTAAAACGGAATGTTCCTCTTTTACAAGCTATTAATCTAAATAAGCATTTAGATTAGTTCGAAATGTGACTCAAATGGACTTTAGGTTTTTTCCTATGCGGCTGCTATCATGGCATTATTTACTGTGGAAGCCACTTGGAAATTTTTTCCAGAGTCTCTTTAGGATCTTTTGAATTCTCTTCTATAGGCAATTTTGGAATCTCTGTTCCTCATCACTATCAGCTCCTATGTGCCTTTTTATTTTGTTATGTATGGTTTGCAACCCTTTCTTTTCGTGGGCGAATTTGCCTCTTCGCCCGTTTTTAGTTTTTCTCGGGCCACTCTTTTGACTGTTGTTCATGGATAGGCAATTTGGCCTTTAATTTTTTATTTTCGATAGTTTCCACTTCCTTCTCAAATCTGCATCTAACATTATGAAATTTGCAAGTAGTTGAAGAGTAAATGCGGAAATGTAAAGGTTAGAAGCATAAAGATAATCATTAGTAGCATAATATGTAAAGAAAGTTAGATTAGTCCATGTTGCCATAATACCCATTTCTTTATTTCCTACCAGGAGGTGAATGGTTGGGTTTTCCATAGCCTCACTCGTGGCTAAGTCAAGTATAGTCTGGAATGACATAAGAAAACTAAAATTAAAATGTGTTAATATGTTAGTTGCGAAATCATAATTGTTAGATTAGATCATAGAATTATGTCGATTCACATAGGCATAATACCCTTCATATATTCCCCTTGGTAAGGTGGATGCTTAGGTTTTCCTTAACCTCACTTGTGGATAAATAAAGAAGTATCACAGAAGATTCCGAGTCCCGCGGACGAACTTCGCCAGCCCCACCCCCCAAGGCTATAGCCCACCCATTTTTTGGGCATTTTTCCACAGGGGGGCTTTGGCGCCCCGACCTTCGGGCACTTATTTTTCGGCACGGCCGTGCCTGCGGCCTATATTTGGCACACGGAGTCCCCTCGCAAAGTCTCGCCCCGTTCTGAGTCCGGCGGACCAACTTCGCCAGCCCCACCCCCCAAGGCTATAGCCCACCCATTTTTTGGGCATTTTTCCACAGGGGGGCTTTGGCGCCCCGACCTTCGGGCACTTATTTTTCGGCACGGCCGTGCCTGCGGCCTATATTTGGCACACGGAGTCCCCTCGCAAAGTCTCGCCCCGTTCTGAGTCCGGCGGACCAACTTCGCCAGCCCCATCCCCCAAGGCCATAGCCCACCCGTTTTTTGGGCATTTTCTGCAGGGGGACTCTGGCGCCATGACCTTCGGGCGCTTATTTTTGGGCGCGGCTGAGCCCGCGGCCTATTTTTGGCACACGGAGGCCCCTCGCAAAGTCTCGCCCCATTCCGAGTCCGGCGGACGAACTTCGCCAGCCCCACCCCCCAAGACTATAGCCCATCCGTTTTTTGGGCATTTTTCCGCAGGGCGAATTTGGCGCCCCGACCTTCGGGCACTTATTTTTGGGCACGGCTGTGCCTGCGGCCTATATTTGGCACACGGAGTCCCCTCGCAAAGTCTCGCCCCGTTCTGAGTCCGGCGGACCAACTTCGCCAGCCCCATCCCCCAAGGCCATAGCCCACCNCCCATTCCGAGTCCGGCGGACGAAGATCGCCAGCCCCACCCCCCAAGGCTATAGCCCACCCGTTTTTTTGGCATTTTTCTGCAGGGGAGCTTTGGCGCCCCGACCTTCGGACGCTTATTTTTGGGCGCAGCTGTGCCCGCGGCCTATTTTTGGCACATGGAGGGCCCTCGCAAAGTCTCTCCCCATTCCGAGTCCGGCGGACGAACTTCTCCAGCCCCACCCCCCAAGGCTATAGCCCATCCGTTTTTGGGAATTTTTCCGCAGGGGGGCTTTGGCGTCCACACCTTCGGGAGCTTATTTTTGGGCGCGGCTTTGCCCGCGGCCTTTTTTTGACGCACGGAGGCCCCTCGGAAAGTCTCGCCCCAATCCAAGTCCTGCGGACGAACTTCGCCCACCCCACCCCCCAAGGCTATAGCCCACCCATTTTTTGGGCATTTTTCCGCAGGGGGGCTTTGGCGTCCCCACCTTCGGGCGCTTATTTTTGGGCGCGGCTGAGCCCGCGGCCTATTTTTGGCACACGGAGGCCCCTCGCAAAGTCTCGCCCCATTCCGAGTCCGGCGGACGAACTTCGCCGGCCCCACCCCCCAAGGCTATAGCCCACCCATTTTTTGGGCATTTTTCCGCAGGGGGGCTTTGGCGTCCCCACCTTCGGGCGCTTATTTTTGGGCGCGGCTGAGCCCGCGGCCTATTTTTGGCACACGGAGGCCCCTCGCAAAGTCTCGCCCCATTCCGAGTCCGGCGGACGAACTTCGCCGGCCCCACCCCCCAAGGCTATAGCCCACCCATTTTTTGGGCATTTTTCCGCAGGGGGGCTTTGGCGTCCCCACCTTCGGGCGCTTATTTTTGGGCGCGGCTGAGCCCGCGGCCTATTTTTGGCACACGGAGGCCCCTCGCAAAGTCTCGCCCCATTCCGAGTCCGGCGGACGAACTTCGCCGGCCCCACCCCCCAAGGCTATAGCCCACCCATTTTTTGGGCATTTTTCCGCAGGGGGGCTTTGGCGTCCCCACCTTCGGGCGCTTATTTTTGGGCGCGGCTGAGCCCGCGGCCTATTTTTGGCACACGGAGGCCCCTCGCAAAGTCTCGCCCCATTCCGAGTCCGGCGGACGAACTTCGCCGGCCCCACCCCCCAAGGCTATAGCCCACCCATTTTTTGGGCATTTTTCCGCAGGGGGGCTTTGGCGTCCCCACCTTCGGGCGCTTATTTTTGGGCGCGGCTGAGCCCGCGGCCTATTTTTGGCACACGGAGGCCCCTCGCAAAGTCTCGCCCCATTCCGAGTCCGGCGGACGAACTTCGCCGGCCCCACCCCCCAAGGCTATAGCCCACCCATTTTTTGGGCATTTTTCCGCAGGGGGGCTTTGGCGTCCCCACCTTCGGGCGCTTATTTTTGGGCGCGGCTGAGCCCGCGGCCTATTTTTGGCACACGGAGGCCCCTCGCAAAGTCTCGCCCCATTCCGAGTCCGGCGGACGAACTTCGCCGGCCCCACCCCCCAAGGCTATAGCCCACCCATTTTTTGGGCATTTTTCCGCAGGGGGGCTTTGGCGTCCCCACCTTCGGGCGCTTATTTTTGGGCGCGGCTGAGCCCGCGGCCTATTTTTGGCACACGGAGGCCCCTCGCAAAGTCTCGCCCCATTCCGAGTCCGGCGGACGAACTTCGCCGGCCCCACCCCCCAAGGCTATAGCCCACCCATTTTTTGGGCATTTTTCCGCAGGGGGGCTTTGGCGTCCCCACCTTCGGGCGCTTATTTTTGGGCGCGGCTGAGCCCGCGGCCTATTTTTGGCACACGGAGGCCCCTCGCAAAGTCTCGCCCCATTCCGAGTCCGGCGGACGAACTTCGCCGGCCCCACCCCCCAAGGCTATAGCCCACCCATTTTTTGGGCATTTTTCCGCAGGGGGGCTTTGGCGTCCCCACCTTCGGGCGCTTATTTTTGGGCGCGGCTGAGCCCGCGGCCTATTTTTGGCACACGGAGGCCCCTCGCAAAGTCTCGCCCCATTCCGAGTCCGGCGGACGAACTTCGCCGGCCCCACCCCCCAAGGCTATAGCCCACCCATTTTTTGGGCATTTTTCCGCAGGGGGGCTTTGGCGTCCCCACCTTCGGGCGCTTATTTTTGGGCGCGGCTGAGCCCGCGGCCTATTTTTGGCACACGGAGGCCCCTCGCAAAGTCTCGCCCCATTCCGAGTCCGGCGGACGAACTTCGCCGGCCCCACCCCCCAAGGCTATAGCCCACCCATTTTTTGGGCATTTTTCCGCAGGGGGGCTTTGGCGTCCCCACCTTCGGGCGCTTATTTTTGGGCGCGGCTGAGCCCGCGGCCTATTTTTGGCACACGGAGGCCCCTCGCAAAGTCTCGCCCCATTCCGAGTCCGGCGGACGAACTTCGCCGGCCCCACCCCCCAAGGCTATAGCCCACCCATTTTTTGGGCATTTTTCCGCAGGGGGGCTTTGGCGTCCCCACCTTCGGGCGCTTATTTTTGGGCGCGGCTGAGCCCGCGGCCTATTTTTGGCACACGGAGGCCCCTCGCAAAGTCTCGCCCCATTCCGAGTCCGGCGGACGAACTTCGCCGGCCCCACCCCCCAAGGCTATAGCCCACCCATTTTTTGGGCATTTTTCCGCAGGGGGGCTTTGGCGTCCCCACCTTCGGGCGCTTATTTTTGGGCGCGGCTGAGCCCGCGGCCTATTTTTGGCACACGGAGGCCCCTCGCAAAGTCTCGCCCCATTCCGAGTCCGGCGGACGAACTTCGCCGGCCCCACCCCCCAAGGCTATAGCCCACCCATTTTTTGGGCATTTTTCCGCAGGGGGGCTTTGGCGTCCCCACCTTCGGGCGCTTATTTTTGGGCGCGGCTGAGCCCGCGGCCTATTTTTGGCACACGGAGGCCCCTCGCAAAGTCTCGCCCCATTCCGAGTCCGGCGGACGAACTTCGCCGGCCCCACCCCCCAAGGCTATAGCCCACCCATTTTTTGGGCATTTTTCCGCAGGGGGGCTTTGGCGTCCCCACCTTCGGGCGCTTATTTTTGGGCGCGGCTGAGCCCGCGGCCTATTTTTGGCACACGGAGGCCCCTCGCAAAGTCTCGCCCCATTCCGAGTCCGGCGGACGAACTTCGCCGGCCCCACCCCCCAAGGCTATAGCCCACCCATTTTTTGGGCATTTTTCCGCAGGGGGGCTTTGGCGTCCCCACCTTCGGGCGCTTATTTTTGGGCGCGGCTGAGCCCGCGGCCTATTTTTGGCACACGGAGGCCCCTCGCAAAGTCTCGCCCCATTCCGAGTCCGGCGGACGAACTTCGCCGGCCCCACCCCCCAAGGCTATAGCCCACCCATTTTTTGGGCATTTTTCCGCAGGGGGGCTTTGGCGTCCCCACCTTCGGGCGCTTATTTTTGGGCGCGGCTGAGCCCGCGGCCTATTTTTGGCACACGGAGGCCCCTCGCAAAGTCTCGCCCCATTCCGAGTCCGGCGGACGAACTTCGCCAACCCCACCCCCCAAGGCTATAGCCCGCCCGTTTTTTGGGCATTTTTCCGCATGGGGGCTTTGGCACCCCGACCTTCGGGCGATGATTTTTGAGCGCGGCTGTGCCCGTGGCCTATTTTTGGCGCACGGAGGCCCCTCGCAATGTCATGCCCCATTCCGAGTCCGGCGGACGAACTTCGCCAGCCCCACCCCCCAAGGCTATAGCCCACCCGTTTTTGGGAATTTTTCCGCAGGGGGGCTTTGGCGCCCTGACCTTTGGGCGATAATTTTTGGGTGCGGCTTTGGCCGCGGCCTTTTTTTAGCACACGGAGGCCTCTCGCAAAGCCTCGCCCCATTCCGAGTCCGGCGGACGAACTTCGCCGGCCCCACCCCAAGGTTATAGCCCACCCATTTTTTGGGCATTTTTCCGCAGGGGGGCTTTGGCGCCCCGACCATCGGGCGCTTATTTATGGGCGCGGCTGTGCCTGCGGCCTATTTTTGCACACGGAGGTCCCTCACAAAGTCTCGCCACATTCCGAGTCCGGCGGACGAACTTCACCAGCCCCACCCCCCAAGGCTATAGCCCACCCGTTTATTGGGCATTTTTCCGCTGGGGGGCTTTGGCGCCCTGACCTTCGGTTGCTTATTTTTTGGCACAGCTGCTCCTGTAGCCTATTTTCGGCACACCGAGGCCCCTCGCAAAGTCTCGCCCCATTCCTAGTCCAGCGGGCGAACTTCGCCAGCCCCACCACCCAAGGCTATAGCCCACCCGTTTTTTGGTCCTTTTTCCGCAGGGGGGCTTTGATGCCCCGACCTTCGGGTGCTTATTTTTGGGCGCGGCTGTACCCGCAGCCGATTTTTGGCACACGGAGGCCCATCGCAAAGCCTCGCCCCATTCCGAGTCTGGCGGACGAACTTCGCCGGCCCCACCCCCCAAGGTTATAGCCCACCCATTTTTTGGGCATATTTCCGCAGGGGGGCTTTGGCGCCCCAACCTTCGGGCGCTTATTTATGGGCGCGGTTGTGCCTGCGGCCTATTTTTGCACAAGGAGGTCCCTCACAAAGTCTCGCCACATTCCGAGTCCGGCGGACGAACTTCACCAGCCCCACCCCCTAAGGCTATAGCCCACCCGTTTTTTGGGCATTTTTCCGCAGGGGGCTTTGGCGCCCCGACCTTCGGTTGCTTATTTTTTGGCACGGCTGTTCCCGTAGCCTATTTTTGGGCACTCCGAGGCCCCTCACAAAGTCTCGCCCCATTCCGAGTCCGGCGGACGAACTTCGCCAGCCCCACCACCCAAGGCTATAGCCCACCCGTTTTTTGGTCCTTTTTCTACAGGGGGGCTTTGACGCCCCGACCGGGCGCTTATTTTTGGGCGCGGCTGTGCCCGCAGCCTATTTTTGGCACACGGAGCCCCATCGCAAAGTCTCGCACTATTACGAGTCCGGCGGATAAACTTTGCCGGCCCCACCCCCCAAGGCTATACCCACCCGTTTTTTGGGCATTTTTCCGCTGGGTGGCTTTGGCGCCCCGACCTTCGGGCGCTTATTTATTGGCGTGGCTGTGCCCGCGGCCTATTTTTGGCACACGGAGGCCCCTCGAAAAATCTCGCCCCATTCCGAGTCTGGTGGACGAACTTTGCCGGCCCCACCCCCAAGGCTATAGCCCACCCGCTTTTTGGGCATTTTTCCGCTGGGGGGCTTTGGCGCCCCGACCTTCGGGCACTTATTTTTTGGCGCGGCTATGCCCGTGGCTTATTTTTGGCACACGGAGGCCCCTCGCAAAGTCTCGCCCCATTCTGAGACCGGTGGACGAGCATGAACTTTGCCGGCCCCACCCCCCAAGGCTATAGCCCACCCGTTTTTTTGGCTTTTTCCCGCTGGGGGACTTTGGCGCCCCGACTTTCGGGAGCTTATTTTTGGGTACGGCTGTGCCAGCGGCCTATTTTTGGCACATGGAGACCCCTCAGAATGTCTTGCCCCATTCCGAGTCCGGCGGATGAACTTCGCCAGCCCCACCCCCCAAGGCTATAGCCCACCCGTTTTTTGGGCATTTTTCTGCAGGGGGGCTTTGGTGCCCCGACCTTCGGGCACTTATTTTTGGGTGCGACTGTGCCCGTGGCCTATTTTTGGCACACGGAGGCCCCATGCAAACTCTTGCCCCATTCCGAGTCCGGTGGACGAACTTGAACTTCGCCGGCCCCACCCCCCAAGGCTATATAGCCCACACGTTTTTTGGGCATTTTGCCGTAGGGGGTCTTTGGCGCCCCGACCTTCGGGGCCTTATTTTTGGGTGCGGCTGTGTCCGTGGCCTATTTTTGGCACCCGGAGGCCCCTCGCAAAGTCTCGCCCTATTCTGAGTCCGGTGGACGAACTTCGCCAGCCCCACCCCCCAAGGCCATAGCCTACCCACTTTTTGGGCATTTTTCCGCAGGGGGGCTTTGGCCCCCCGACTTTCGGGAGCTTATTTTTGGGTACGGCTGTGCCAGCGGCCTATTTTTGGCACATGGAGACCCCTCGGAATGTCTCGCCCCATTCCGAGTCCAGGGGACGAACTTCGCCTGCCCCACCCCGCAATGTTATAGCCCACCCGTTTTTTGGGCATTTTTCCGCAGGGGGGCTTTGGCGCCCCGACCTTCGGGCGCATATTTTTTGGCGCGGCTGTACCCGCGGCCTAATTTTGGCACACAAAGGCCCCTCGCAAAGTCTCGCCCCATTTCGAGTCCAGTGGACGAACTTGAACTTCGCCGGCCCCACCCCCCAAGGCTATAGCCCACCCGTTCTTTGGGCATTTTTCCGCACGGGGGCTTTGGCATCCCGACCTTCGGGTGCTTAGTTTTGGGTGCGGCTGTGTCCGTGGCATATTTTTGGCACACAGAGGCCCATCGCAAAGTCTCGCCCAATTCCGAGTCCGGCGGACGAACTTCGCCAGCCCCACCCCCCAAGGCTATAACCCACCCGTTTTTTGGGCATTTTGCAGCAGGGGTCTTTGGCGCCCCGACCTTCGCGGCCTTATTTTTTGGCGTGGCTGTACCCGCGGCCTATTTTTGGCACACGAAGGCCCCTAGCAAAGTCTCGCCCCATTTCGAGTCTAGTGGACGAACTTGAACTTCGCCGGCCCCACCCCACAAGGCTAAATCCCACCCGTTTTTTGAGCATTTTTCCGCAGGGGGGCTTTGGCGCCCTGACCTTCGGGCACTTATTTTTGGGTGCGACTGTGCCCGCAGCCTATTTTTGGCNAAAGCCTCGCCCCATTCCGAGTCCGGCGGACGAACTTCGCCAGCCCCACCCCCCAAGGTTATAGCCCACCCATTTTTTGGGCATTTTTCCGCAGGGGGGCTTTGGCTCCCCGACCTTCGGGCGCTTATTTTTTGGCGCGGCTCTGCCCGAGGCCTATGTTTGGCACACCGAGGCCCCTCACAAAGTCTCGCCCCACTCCGAGTCTAGCGGACGAACTTCGCCAGCCCCACCCCCCAAGGCTATAGCCCACCCGTTCTTTGGGCATTTTTCCGCACGGGGGCTTTGGCATCCCGACCTTCGGGTGCTTAGTTTTGGGTGCGGCTGTGTCCGTGGCATATTTTTGGCACACAGAGGCCCATCGCAAAGTCTCGCCCAATTCCGAGTCCGGCGGACAAACTTCGCCAGCCCCACCCCCCAAGGCTATAACCCACCCGTTTTTTGGGCATTTTGCAGCAGGGGTCTTTGGCGCCCCGACCTTCGCGGCCTTATTTTTTGGCGTGGCTGTACCCGCGGCCTATTTTTGGCACACGAAGGCCCCTAGCAAAGTCTCGCCCCATTTCGAGTCTAGTGGACGAACTTGAACTTCGCCGGCCCCACCTCACAAGGCTAAATCCCACCCGTTTTTTGAGCATTTTTCCGCAGGGGGGCTTTGGCGCCCTGACCTTCGGGCACTTATTTTTGGGTGCGACTGTGCCCGCAGCCTATTTTTGGCACACGGAGGCCCCTCGCAAAGTCTCGCCCCCTTTCGAGTCCGGTGGACGAACTTGAACTTCGCCGGCCCCACCCCCCAAGGCTATAGCCCACCCGTTTTTTGGGCATTTTTCCGCTGGGGGCTTTGGCGCCCCGACCTTCGGGCGCTTATTTCTGGGCGCGGCTGAGCCCGCGGCCTATTTTTGGTACATGGAGGCCCCTCGCAAAGTCTCGTTCCATTCCGAGTCCGGCAGACGAACTTCGCCTGCCCCACCCCGCAAGGTTATAGCCCACCCGTTTTTTAGGTATTTTTCCGCAGGTGGGCTTTGGCGCCCCGACCTTCGGATGTTTATTTTTTTGCGCGGCTGTGCCTGTGGCCTTTTTTTGTACACGGAGGCCCCTCGCAAAGTCTCGTCCCATTCCGAGTCCGGCGGATGAACTTCGCCAGCCCCACCCCCCAAGGCTATAGCCCACCCGTTTTTTCGGCATTTTTCCGCAGGGGGGCTTTGGCGCCCTGACCTTCGGTTGCTTATTTTAGGGCGCGGCTGTTCCTGTAGCCTATTTTCGCCACACGGAGGCCCCTCATAGAGTCTCGCCCCATTCCGAGTCCGGGGGACGAACTTCGCCTGCCCCACCCAGCAAGGTTATAGCCCACCCGTTTTCTGGGCATTTTTCCGCTGGGGGGCTTTGGCGCCCCGACCGTCGGGCACTTATTTTTGGGAGCGGCTATGCCTGCGGCCTATTTTTGCAACACAGAGGCCCCTCGCAAAGTCTCGCCCCATTCCGAGTCCGGCGGACGAACTTCGCCAACCCCACCCCCCAAGGCTATAGCCCACCCGTTTTTTGGGCCTTTTTCCGCAGGGGGGCTTTGGCGCCCCGACCGTCGGGCACTTATTTTTGGGAGCGGCTATGCCTGCGGCCTATTTTTGCAACACAGAGGCCCCTCGCAAAGTCTCGCCCCATTCCGAGTCCGGCGGACGAACTTCGCCAACCCCACCCCCCAAGGCTATAGCCCACCGGTTTTTTGGGCATTTTTCCGCGGGGGGGCTTTGGCGCCCCGACCTTCAGGCGCTTATTTTTGTGCGCGGCTGTGCCCGCGTCCTATTTTTGGCACACGGAGGCCCCTCGCAAAGTCTCACCCCATTCCGAGTCTGGCGGACGAACTTCACCGGCCCCACCCCCCAAGGCTATAGCACACCCGTTTTTTGGGCATTTTTCCACAGGGGGGCTTCGGCGCCCCGACCTTCGGGTGCTTATTTTTGGGCACGGCTGTGCCCGCAGACTTTTTTTGGCACACGGTGGCCCCTCGAAAAGTCTCGCCCCATTCCGAGTCCGGCAGACGAACTTCGCCGGCCCCACCCCCCAAGGCTATAGCCTACTCGTTTTTTGGGCATTTTTCTGCTGGGGGGTTGGGTACCCCGACCTTCGGACGCTTATTTTTTGGTGCGGCTGTGCCCGTGGCCTATTTTTAGCACACGGAGGCCCCTCGAAAAGTCTCGCGCCATTCCATGTCCGGCGGACGAACTTCGCCCACCCCACCCCCCAAGGCCAAAGCCCACCCGTTTTTTGGGCATTTTTCCGCAGGGGGGCTTTGGCGCCCCGACCTTCGGGCACTTATTTTTGGGCGCGGCTGAGCCCGCGGCCTATTTTTGGCACACGGTGGCCCCTTGCAATGTCTCGCCCCATTCCGAGTCCGGCGGACGAAATTCGCCAGCCCCACCCCCCAAGCCTATAGCCCACCCGTTTTTTGGGCATTTTTCCGCTGGGGTGCTTTGGCACGCCGACCATCGGGCACTTATTTTTGGGCACGGTTGTACCCGCGGCCTATATTTGGCACACGGAGGTCCCTCGCAAAGTCTAGCCCCATTCCGAGTCCGGCGGACGAACTTCGCCACCCCCACCCCCAAGGCTATAGCTCACTCGTTTCTTGGGCATTTTTCTGCTGGGCGGCTTTGGCGCCTTGACCTTCGGGCGCTTATTTTTGGGCATGGCTGTGCCCGCGGTCTATTTTTGGTACACGGAGTCCCCTCGCATAGTCTTGCCCCATTCCGAGTCCGGCGGACGAAATTCGCCAGCCCCACCCACCAAGGCTATAGCCCACCCGTTTTTGGGAATTTTTCCGCAGCGGGGCTTTGGCGCCCCGACCTTTGGGCGCTTAATTTTGGGAGTGGCTTTGCCCGCGGTCTTTTTTTGGCACACGGAGGCCCCTCATAAAGTCTTGCCCCATTCCGAGTCTGGTGGACGAACTTCGCCTGCCCCACCCCGCAAGGTTATAGCCCACCCATTTCTTGGGCATTTTTCCGCAGGGGGGCTTTGGCAACCCGACCTTCGGGTGCTTATTTTTTGGCGCGGCTGTTCCCGCAGCCTATTTTCGCCACACCGACACCCCTCGCAAAGTCTCGCCCCATTCCGAGCCCGGCGGACGAACTTCGCCGGCCCAACCCCCCAAGGCTATAGCCCACCCGTTTTTTGGCCATTTTTCCGCAGGGGGGCTTTGGTGCCCCGACCTTCGGGGGCTTATTTTTTGGCGCGGCTGTGCCCTTGTCCTATTTTTGGCACACGGAGGCCCCTCGAAAAGTCTCGCCCCATTCCGAGTCCGGCGGACGAACTTCGCCGGCCACACCCCCCAAGGCTATAGCCCACCCGTTTTTTGGGCATTTTTCCGCTGCGGGGCTTTGGCGCCCCGACCTTCGGGCGCTTATTTTTTTGGGCGCGGCTGTGCCCGCGGCCTATTTTTGGTACACGGAGGCCCCTTGCAAAGTTTCACCCCATTCCGAGTCCGGTGGACAACTTGAACTTCGCCGGCCCCACGCCCCAAGGCTATAGCCTGCCCGTTTTTTAGGCATTTTTCCACAGGGGGACTTTAGTGCCCGAACCTTCGGGCGTTTATTTTTGGGAGTAGCTGTGGCCGCGGCATATTTTTGGCACACGGAGGCCCCTCGCAAAGTCTCGCCCCATTCCGAGCGTGGCGGACGAACTTCGCCTGCCCCTTCGCCTGCCCCATCACCCAAGGCTATTGCCCACCCGTTTTTTGGGCATTTTTCCACAGGGGGACTTTAGTGCCCGAACCTTCGGGCGTTTATTTTTGGGAGTAGCTGTGGCCGCGGCATATTTTTGGCACACGGAGGCCCCTCGCATAGTCTCGCCCCATTCCGAGTCCGGCGGACAAACTTCGCCAGCCCCACCGCCAAAGGCTATAGCCCGCCCGTTTTTTGGGCATTTTTGCACTGGGGGTCTTTGGCGCCCCGACCTTCGGGCACTTATTTTTGGGTGCGGTTGTGCCGGCGGCCTATTTTTGGCACACGAAGGCCACTCGCAAAGTCTCACCCCATTCCGAGTCCGGCGGACGAACTTCGCCAGCCCCACCCCCCAAGGCTATAGCCCACCCGTTTTTTGGGCATTTTTTTGCCGGGGGGCTTTGCCTCCCCAACCTTCGGGCACTTATTTTTGGGCGCAGTTGTGCCTGCGGCAAATTTTTGGCACACGGAGGCCCCTCGCAAAGTCTCGGCCCATTCCGAGTTTGGCGGACGAACTTCGCCAGCCCCACCCCCCAAGGCTATAGCCCACCCGTTTTTTGGGCATTTTTCCACTGGGGGGCTTTGGCGCCCCGACCTTCGGGCACTTATTTTTGGGTGCGACTGTGCCCGCGGCTTATTTTTGGCACACGGAGGCCCCTCGCAAAGCCTCTCCCCCTTTCGAGTCCGGTGGACGAACTTGAACTTCGCCGGCCCCACCACCCAACGCTATAGCCCACCCATTTTTTGGGCATTTTTCTGCAAGGGGGCTTTGGCGCCCTGACCTTCGGGTGCTTATTTTTGTTCGCGGCTGTGCCCGTGGCCTATTTTTGGCACACTAAGGCCCCTCGTAAAGTCTCGCCCCATTCCGAGTCTGGCGGACGAACTTTGCCAGCCCCACTCCCCAAGGCTATAGCTCACCCGTTTTTTGGGCATTTTGCCGCCGGGGAGCTTTAGCGCCCCAACCTTCGGGCGCTTATTTTTGGGTACAGCTGTGGCCGCGGCCTAATTTTGGCACACGGAGGCCCCTCGCAA
>MKYO02010198.1:0-18655 GCA_002013955.2 Citrus medica | reverse complement strand
AATAATAATAATAATATGAAGTAAAATTGGTGTTAGTTAGTGCTAGTGGGTAAGTCCTCTCGTCTCTATCATGATATCTTTGAAATAAACAAAAAAAAACAATTTATTTTTAACTTGATAATAAATGAGCTATACCGTTAAAAATTTTATATATAAAAAGTTTTGTTAGATTTTAGGTATGTTTGAAATTGATGTGCTGTAACTTTTAAGATACAGCTACTGTAGAAAAAAAATGTAACTATAAAATTAAAGTTAGTAATATATAATAAATGTAAATTTTAAATAATATTTTTCATAAAATTATTAAAGATATAATAGATTTTTTCATTACACAAGTGAAAAATCATATCAACATACCTTTAAAACTATAGCAGTTAGTATTTATCAAATATTTTAGTGCTGTAGCTTAAACCTCAATCTTAAATGCACCATTTATATTGTAAATATTAATAAACTTATCATGCAGTATCAAAAAGACATGTATATCATATATTAATATCGACATACATTTAAAAATGTGAATTTATTTTTTAGTTATACAATAGTGTTTTACAAATAGACACTTTTGTTTTACATAAAATAAAAAATCAGTACTTTAAAATGTCTTAATATCCTAACTTGAGAAATGTTAACAAACTATAGTGCGTATAAAAATTTAGTTAGATTTATTTTTCTAACGATATGTTGTTTTAGAGAAAATACTTCAGCGTGAATATACATACACACACACGCATAAATAAATTCATGTTAGGATATATTTTTTTTTTACCACAAGGTATCTTGGGAAGGGTCCTAACTGCGAGAGATATATTTAAGTTCGTACCACAATTCAGATTAGATGTCCCTGCTTAAATCGAGAGACATAAATTTTTCTAATAAAAATAATTTTCTTACTATTTAAACTGAAAAACAAATTCAATCAAACTACTTAAAAAAATTTTATTACCAATATAAAACACTTTGTTGGTTCATGTTAGGATCTTTGATCAAGAGCTCATCCACATAAAAATCGTGGTTGCCCATCCCAATCGTTCTTGTCAATTTCTGTCTTTCAATTCTTTTAGACTTTTAGTCCCTTTTCAAAGCACAATTAATGACCCGCGACACCACCAATATCAATTGACAGCTCCTTATAATGCTTCAACGAAAAAACTCCCCAAGATGCGACCCAAAACCAATTCAAAAAAAGTGTATAATTATTGCGATTAAAATTGAAATATCTTTGTATAAAAAAATAAATAAATAAATTGAAATATCTTATTTTATAGTATGGTTTTTTTTAGTATTGATATATATGATTATTATTAATATTAAATTAGATATTATAATTAATATTTATAACTAAATTATATAATTGGGACTCTTTCATATACATTGATTTTTTAAAATATTATTTAAATTTTAACTCTCTTCAATATTCGAGATATGTTTATTCTACTAAAATTTCATAAAAAATAATAAGTTTTGTTAACTTGAAACAAATTAGAATTTATTCAAATTAAAAAAAAGTTTAACATAGTAACATGCTCAAGTGAAATGAACTAGTCGTCAATTTAATACAGAAATTGAAAACGACCCATGAACTCGCCGGTTGTGCAAAAATTTAATAATGAAGAAAAGAATCATTCATACGTGAGCAATCTGCATGTAATTCCAAGGAGAAGAGCCTAATATCAGGCAAATGTAGGTACAAAAAAAGGCGATGAATTTGTCGCATATTAGAATTATCGAGATTATGCTCTAATTGACCAAGACACTTAGACAAGCAAGTGGCCACCACAAGCATCCCAGTTATTTAATCACATCATGCATCTACCACCTGCAAAACTTTCTTATTTTACTCCATGAAGATGATAAGATGTGTGACTAAGTGGTTTCGTATCTCATAAAAAGTTAAAAAGATTTTTTTTAATACTGTTATACAAGATTTTACTGATATTATATCAAGTATTACAATTAATATTTATAAATAGATTCTACAATTAAGACTTTCTTCATGGCGTGTACGCATCTGAAGTACTGTTTAGATTTTTTAAATCCTCTCAAATATTCGAGAACTGTCCACTTCACTCATGTTTCGTGAGGGATAGACTGACTCCACTCAATTATTTGATAATTAAGGAAAGATTGTAAATAACGCTCATAAATATTTTTATAGAGACTCGAACCTTTACACTCAAGATTGTAAATACAAAATTCTCCCACTAAACCAAAGGTCCCTTAGTATAAAAAGTTAAAAGGTTGTATTACCTTATTAAGTCAATCTGCCAATTATAATGCATAGCACATGAAATTGCAAGCTGGAGTTCATTAGCAATATGTATAGATTTTTTTTTTGTTTTTTTGAGGAAACATTTTTCAATCACATTATTATGGGATTAGGATTTCTTACTTACTGCCAATCATTCTATCGGATAAACTGCTAAAAAACTTTTGAGGAGCCTTATAAGAAGATTATTGATAAATGAGCGAAGCAAACACAGGAACACGCCAAAGAAAGCAAGATTAGATTCAACAAACAATAAGACTTTGAAGTCTATTGTGGTAAGGCTTCATTTGATTTTAGCGTAAAATTTTTCTTTTACTGGTGAGTCAAGTTCACGTGCACTCACACTTCCAATAACATGTTACGATTGAACCTTGTAACTTGAAACAGGTACTGAAAAGTCTGAAACCAAAGAAGCGTGACACGACTTATATACACTATGGCACCTGACAAGTCTTTAGAGACCAACTGGTTTCTTCACTGAATCAAAGACAAATAATTATCCCTAGCCTAGCAAAACGACAAGTCGGAGCTCATGCCACCACCGTATCACCAATTTATATTCATTCAGTTCTGATTGCGTTATCAATGCATCGCTGCGACAAGTAATTGATTATTTGGAGCATAGAAATAGAATCATTACAGTGCTCTTGGATCTCCAGAAGTCATCATCACTTTCATGTTAAAAGTTAACCCCTTTTTTATTAATTCAATGCTCTCATAAACAAATATCCTCCTCCCCCTTTTTGGCCTTTTTGATCTCTCATCTCTTTCACTTTCTCTTTTGGGTCTCAAATAAAGTATGATGATTCCTTTGATCTCAGGCGCGGCCTAAAAGGATCTTTATTGCTGTCCTTTAATTTTTATTATGGCATTCGACTAAACATAAAAAGGTACTCCGACTTATGGGTTTAAACTCTACCGGAGAGTTAATGGACCTTACTTTTTCGGAAATTGACTATTAATTTATTGTAACTTAAAAATTAGACATATGAGTTGTGATACAAATTTAAAAATATCTTTTATAATTGGAGTTATCTGTAAGATATCTCGTGATTAAGATAAAAAAAATATAAAAAAATCTTTTAATAATAAATTTTGTTAATTTAAAATAAAAATTAATCAATATTCTTATCTCCGTAATCACGAGACTCCTCTTATAGAAAGTAGTCGAAACGATTATTTTTAAAAATTATATATATGTAGCTGTTAATTTTTAAAATTGAATCTAATATCCTTGAAATAAATTTTAGGATAATTGTTTTTGGAATTAATTAATAATGAAGTTTTTCATGTAACTAAAGGGTCGTCTACGAGGGTTGTCCGTAACTAAAATCTCATTAGTATCTTTTTTTTTATTATATGAGACTATTGTTTAAATTACAACTCATATTACATGAAAATATAACTGATATATACAAATCAGATTATAACTGGGACTAACATACATCAAATCTAATGGAGCGCTGCCTAGATTTTAATCCTCTCAAATATTCGAGAAATGTCTACTTCTCACACTGGGACAAGAAAGCAGACTGCCTTCACTCAATTTTATTTAAGAAAAAAAATACCCCACATATATTGTGGGAATTTAAACTACTGTTCTCTAATTTAAAGAGCAGCAACTCTCACCACTCGGCCAAAAGCCGAGTGGAGTGGCTTAAATCTCATTAGTACCTTAAAATTCACAATTAATTAAATTCAGGTTATTTCTCATTTTCAGTTTCCATTGGTTTCCTCAAGGACACGTCAGCCGAATGCCACCTGTCAGAGACTCATAGACTAAATAGCTAAAATTCAAATTAAAAAAGTTTGGAGTCACAGCCATGGATAGACGAGGAAAACGACAAACGACAAGTTCTAATGATATCATCACCTCAGGATTGCGAACCCCATCCATCTTCACCGTACAATAAATTGAATGGACCCAACAATACAGATATATCAAAATGGGCCCTACCTTAGATCATAACTTTCCCTATTGGTATTTGGTAATAACCAACGACGCGACGAACAAAGCAATTAAAATATAAAAAGTTCGGAATGAAATAATAACTTATTGGTCCTTAAATTCTGAAAACAATACAAATAAGAATATAGCATGTGATTATCTTGTCATTAGAGTTCCTACCCTTTTTTTTTTCTTTTTCAATTAATAAAATTTGCTACTCGTACAAAACATGTCGAATATTAGACTTATATGAGCATTGTTATATACTTTTTAGATGTATGAGTCTATTTTGAGTTATATTTGCACTTAAATTTTATAAAATTTAATCACATTTAAGATTAAGAGAGAGGTGTTTATAAAGGCTCACAAACATAATTTTTATGGAAATAAATCATAGATACAACCATTCTAATAACTTTTCATGGGTTTATTGTTATTATAGGTGTTAGTAAAATTGTTCATATTTACAATTATACTCGTGCAACAATTATTTTAAATAACTACAAGATTTTCTTACTACTTCAAAAAAAAATTACAATATCAATAAAATGGATGCTCTTCGTAAAAAATAAAAATAAAAATTCAACTCAGAGTTTAAGTGAAAAGTACAAACTAAAGAAAGCTTTAAAAAAAAACTCAGAAATTTCACTATATATAATTATATATATTTTTTCTAAATCCTCTCACACCAAAAATATATTTTTTGTTGGGCCCCATGAACATAAAACAGAAGCAGGGGGTTGTGATAAATAATTGTAAGTCGATCCTAACCCATGATAATATATTAATTTAGGGATCTTTGTATTATTGACGAAAAAAAAAGATTACAGTAAAATAAGGTAATTAAAAGCGG
Source organism: Citrus medica (assembly GCA_002013955.2). Taxonomy (NCBI): domain Eukaryota; kingdom Viridiplantae; phylum Streptophyta; class Magnoliopsida; order Sapindales; family Rutaceae; genus Citrus; species Citrus medica. Next base: position 13,585 of record MKYO02010198.1, on the reverse strand, counting down.
GGCCCAGGAACATACCGGTTCTCCATGATTTGACAACCTGATTACAATGATTTTATATCAGCCGTCGGATGACAACGATCAGTTCACTCCCCCTCTCGCACTCTCTCTCAACATCAACACCACGCCACTGCTCTGAGTTTGACTCAGTAGACACTGTAAAACCAGAAGACGAAAACAGAAACAGAACAAAACAAAACAAGCGAGTCGCTGCCAGCAAACACTCTCTCTTTCTCTCTGAAAAGTAAAAGAAAAAAAATAAAACCTGCTGTTTGGCTTTCGTAGTTCCCACAAGGAAAAGAAAATCAGAAAGGCAAAGGCAAAGAAGGCGTTACATTTACGAGGCCGTTGTTTCTCTCTTCTGCTAACTGAAAGAAACGCTTCGCGTTATTCCTGATCTCTGTCTGTTATTTCTTCGTTTCACAGACCAATGCTGCACCGACACGTGTTCCTTCGGGTGAGCGACGGCGGAGATACTGTCAACGGCATTCCTTCGCTCTGAATTTCCTATACCTGCTTCCCGTATGTGTTTTTCTTTTCTTCTTATTGACGTTGAATTTTTTTGTGAGAATTTTCCGAGACAAATTTTTCTGTATGTATGGCTAAAAATTTGCCTGCTGAGAATTTTACTGTTTGAAATTTTCATTCACGTAATGCTTGTTTTGCTATTATTAGTTTCCGAGGTATTTTGATCGACTGCTTTGATGTTATCAGCTTGCTTAATTCAAGATAACAAGACACTGTTTGGTTATGTGAAAAGAAAAAAAAGTGCTTTTTTTTTTTGCTCTTTTGGTTTGCGGTTTATATGTTCATGTGTTTGTGATGAACAAAAAGGGGAACTGCTTACTGTATGGAGCTATTTTCTTTATCTCTTTTTTCTCCATCTTTTGTTTTTCTGTTAAAATGCAAACCAAGCGAAGTCTTAAGAGTTTTGAATTTTGAAAAATAAGTGCGCTCTGGTCCTATGATAGCTGCTGTTGTTTGTCCTTTGGCTTCGATTAAGACTGGTCAGATTACCTTATCTCAAGATTTTCAATGTTATTGCTGTGCTGCTAACATGGACCACTCAAAAATTTTCAATTTCTAGGTTCCTTCTTGTCAAGTTACGCTTCAATATTCTTCTTCTTGCTTCCAGTTTCAATTTTATGCCGCTCAGAGTTTAAATAAATTTTAGTTGATGTGGAGTCCTCAGTTGTTTTTGAGAGTGTTAAACCTTTGTCAATTACGGTTTGTAGCTTTGTCAGGTTACGAAATTGAAGAAGACAAAAGGTAAGCTGATGAAAGATTTACGGCCATTTGATTTGCATGATTAATTTCCTAGTCTGTATATGGAGTGTTGAGGGACCATAACTATTTTTAGATTCTCAACATAGTCTTGACTAAGAGATACAGATTGCTGGGATTTGTAAATTGAATTGAACCGGAGAAGAGAAGAATCGATTGTTATCTGCTCTGAATATCTTACAGATGTGCAATTTGTACCACCAGATATTCTGGTAGTTAGGAGAATTGGCTGATCTGATTCTCCAAAAATCAATGTAGTGGGACACCTGTCCATTCATCAAGAGAATTACTGCTTGTTTAGGGCATTAACTTATATCTGGTCTCTGTATGTTAACATAACATCTGGTTTTGTTGGCATTTTTCTATGTAATTAGTTGACAATACATTCAATTTTTTTATGTTGTTGTTTTTCATTTTTTTTTTCCTTTTCTTGTACGTGCAGTGTGGATTACATTGCTGGACAAGAAACACCCAAGCTGCTGCAGTGCAAGCTTTTGCAGAAAAACAGAATGTGTAAATTGCTGTAATATCAATTTGCGTACTATCTAAGCCACAGCTGGACTCAGAGCCTATCTAATCTATGGAATACCATCCAGAGCTCAAAAGGCATTCGAAGGATGAAAAATCATATGGAACTTCTACAAAGACTGCATTTCCCCTGGCAGGTCAGACGGTAGATCTCCAGGACGGGTTCAAGCAAGAAAAGCCTAATTTGTCATGTTCTGATCTCCATCATGAAATTACAAGAAATACAAATGATGCATCACCTAAGAATTCAGCAAATCACCAAAAGCAACGAATTGGTAGAAAGGGAAAGAAGGAAGATGAGCTTGTGAAGTACATGTCAAAGGTACCAAATTATCTGGAGAAGGGGAAAACCCTGCAGGAGAAAGTTTTGAATGTTGGTGTTCTTGACTGGGGGCGTCTAGAAAAATGGCAGTGTAGCCACAAACACATGCCATACTGTGGTGGCAGGTCTTCACTTTCCAGTAGCAATTTATCCTCGTCTTTCTCTGAGGATGGATCGGCTTCTCAGTCTGGCAGAGGATACATTTCCTCTCCTTCTCATCAAAGGATTCGTCGTCCTTCGCTGCAATTTCATCTGACATCGTCTCCCGTAGATGCTTTCCCTCAATCTATCAAATCCGTGGGACAAAATGTGCAAAAGTTTCAAGATCTCAGAGCTGGCCAGAGTAACACCTTCAATAATCATGGTAAGTTCATCAGAACGGAAAAGCCTTTTGGCAAAGCCCATCCAGAAACCAAGCTGGAAGAGTTCAAGGGAATAGATTCAGATTCAATGATTTGTCTAGAAAGTGGAGCTCTGCCAAATAGGGTGAACTATGAGGTTGGATCCACTACAAAGGTGAAATTGAAGACTCAAGATGGTCAATATGCGAAGAGAGCAGAAAAGCCGCAAGAAGAAAACCCAGTTGTTGCTGACCAATTTGTTCCTGGAAAACAAGAAACTGTTGTTCTTCACTTGCCGTCAGATATTCCCGAAAGCAATGTTTCCAGAACACCCAATCTTCCTGATTTAACAATGACATCAGGCCAGCGACAAGCAGAAACTAGGCGAAGGAGCTTCTCAGAGAAATCTAAGGACACAGAGCCTTGTGAAGTTGATAATAATAAGCTCCTGCAGATGAAGCAAACCTGCTTAATAGATGCAAAGATTGACTGCTTATCAAAAAGATCTCAGTTAGTTCCACGTTCTGCAAAAATAGGTAGTTGTCCAACTGGAGGCGGAAATCTGGAAGACAAAAAATCAACCACAACAATCAACAAGTTCACTGCCAATGAGCCTCTCATGGGGTTGGATCTGAATGTGGGTAAAGAAGAAACCGAAAAAGTGAGAAGCACATCTCCTTTCCGCCGATTGAGCTTTAGTATGTGTAAGATGGGCAAAAGTTCTGGTTCCAAGGGAGCTTCTGCTTTGCCACAGTTGAACACAGCATATGTTTCTTGTCAATCTGGTTCAGAAAATGCTGTGGCTTCTTCCGGCCTTGATACTTCAAGTAGTGATAAAGGAAATGCCTCAAGCCAAGCCAGGTCAAGCCCTTTAAGAAGGTTGCTGGATCAAATACTGAAGTCGAGACCAACAAATGGTCGTAGTAATTCAGATCCTTTGCCAAAAGACTCAATATCAAAATATAAGACCTCCAATTCATCTGATGGCGGACCATGTTCCTTGAATGTAGCAGCACAATCAGGGAAAGTGAAATTAAATTTGACCAGTTGCACGACAATCAATGTCAATGATTCACTTCAGGAGAAGAAACATGGATCAGAAGCAGCCCAAGCTCTTTTGCGTGTTGCTGTCAAGAACGGCCAGCCTTTGTTCACATTTGCTGTTGACAATGAAAGTGACATTCTTGCAGCTACATTGAAGAAGATTAGTACTTCTAGGAAGGAGGACTACAGTTGTCTTTATACATTCTTCACCATTCAGGAAGTGAAAAAGAAGAATGGACGGTGGCTAAATCACAGAGGCAAAGGCCAAATTCACGACTACATCCCCACTGTTGTTGCCCAAATGAAAGCTCGTGGTTCTTGTTCTTCTAATTTGATAAAAGAGAACCATGTGGATCACTTTAGCATGAGAGAGTTTGTTCTATCCTCTGTGGAACTTAGATCGGCAGATTGGCAAACATCAGATTTGCAGCCAAACAATGAGCTTGCAGCTATTATTGTCAAGATCCCCATGAGAATCAGTAGGAGTAGTGATATGCAGGAAGATCGTCTAGAAGAAGGGTTGAAAGATAACTTGCTGGAGGTGACATCTGATTCTAATTGTGGAACTAAAATACAGAATTGCCCTTCCATAATTAGTCAAGACATTGGTGCTACAGTTATACTACCAAGTGGCGTTCATGCTGTACCACATAAAGGAGAGCCTTCATCACTGATCCAACGTTGGAGATCAGGCGGTTCATGTGACTGTGGAGGTTGGGATTTGGGTTGCAAACTTAGGATTCTTGCCAACTGGAATCAACTCATTGGGAAGGCAGGCTCATCCAATGCTTGTTCCACACCGAACCACTTTGCACTATTCTATCAGGTATTGTATTTAGTTCTTTTAAATCGTGGACCAAACTAATTGTTCGCAATTATAAAGGTAACTGTTGATTGACATAGCCTTTTTCTTTAAATGCTTATCATCAGGGAGGATTAGAAGATAACGGGCCTCTTTTCAGCTTAGCCCCATTTAAGGATGGTATATATGCTGTCGAATTCAATCCATCGCTTTCCCTTTTACAAGCATTTTCCATTTGTATAGCTGTTTTAGATAGTAGAAAAGCATGTGAATTTTCCGAGTCTAGTAACCTCTCCGAAGAAAAAGCATCGACGGAGACTGTATTAGTACCAAATGATGGAAAAAGAGCTCCAGATCAAACTGAAGGAGAAGTTCCTGCAAGATATGTTTCATATCCTCCACTTTCTCCGGTTGGACGAGTCTAGTTTTACATGCAAAGTGTTCATTTAATTACAGTCCAGGTACAGATACATACATTCAGTCTCCAGTTTGCTGCCCAGGCAGTGCATGGAATCTGCTTTTAGATGGCAGAGTCATCTGTGAAGTTGAAGGGAAATTTTCTGTGAGATCCACAAGCCCGTTATATTATTGGGAATGGATACAAGAATGTTTGAGATGCTCATATTTTGTACTTAGTTTTGACAGTAGGAGCAATACGAACTCTGTGCTGAAATAAACTTAGTCACGAATGCAAGTGTGCATAATGTATTAGTAAGTGGTATTTTGCTTTTGGTGATACCGTGAACTTAAATGGAGCTTGAATTTATGGATATAGTAACTTGCGAATGAAGTTGATGCGTGGATTAACCAAGTTGATGTTTCGAATTAACCAGAGAGTAATGCATGATAATGTTTTTTATGACTTAAGAGCATAAGCAGAGATGAAGTTGGAAATGTTTTTCAGGCTAGGCTAGATTAATATTTTTGAAGTGAAACAAAAAAAAAATCTAAAAGTAAAGTATTTAATCAAACCACAATATTTAATTAACCCTTTTTGAACTTGAAAAATACCTTGTGAACTAAGTTAGTTAAACAAGAAAAATTATCAGTTCAAAGTTGTGACTACAGTACTCTATAGGTACCATACCCCCCAACTCAATACCATTAGATGGTTCTACTTTATTAAATCTTAATAATTTTGATTATCTGATGATATTCAAGACTGTAGGATACGATACCCTTAGAGAATCACAGATAGACCATAACTTTAAAATTAAAAGGCAAATGAGTCACAAGTTTATTTGAGATAGAAAAAGATTTCTAAAACAATATAGAATAAGGAAGAAAAAGTTGGGAAAAACAAGAGTGTCTACTGTCTAGTTTTTAAAACAAATTAAGTGATAAACTTGTAAATAATGCTATGCGATTTTGTAAATATAAGATTAGCGGTTTTGTAAACAGGTGGTTCTATTAGAACCTACCAAATTTATCTCTACAAACTTTTTTTTAAAAATAATTTTATTATTAAAAATTCACAATTAAAAAATCTCAAAAAACCCTTTACTAATCTCTTTCTCTTTATACTCACGATTGCATAGTTTGTCTCTATTATAGTATTATCACATTTTGTAAACTAAACTCTCAATTTCACTCTCTTTTGGGATTTTTTTTCCTTAATTTTTAGTAATTCTTACTTTCTATATATAAGAATTTTTTCTTTTGACATACACTAGCTTTTGTTTTTGTTAAATACTAATTTATTAATATTCATTAACTTTTATAGCTAGTAAAATTTGTTGATTTTTATGTTTAAATTATGAGTTTTGCTTCTCTAATTAGTTTATGGTAGTCTACAATGAAGCATATTATTTGCGGTTAAAAGAAAATATACAAAAAAATTGAGAATGAAAAAAAAGAACAAATGGTTGATTAAGAAATTTTTAAAAAATTTATTTTAATATTAAACCTTAAGACATTAAGACAGCTATCTAGTGGAAAGAACAATAAATGTTTATTTGGATAAATGTTTATTGTTATAATTTAAAAATTAAATTAATATATTTTATATTTATATAATTAAAAGTTTAATAATATTTTGATTATTTTATAAAAATTATTATTTAAATTCAAATTTGTTAGACACTATTAATTGTTATTTAAAAATTAAAAGCTTTTGCAAGTTTTGTTAGGTCCAAGAACAGTAATGTGGGTAGTCGTCACCATAATTTTAGAATGGACCATTGGAAAAAGTCGATTTGACTCTCAGGCTTATCACAAAATATAGAGGGTCTATGTCAGTCCACTGAATATCCCATCCTTATACGAGTTTTTCAATAATCGATCTACACAATCACTTCTCTAAACCTAATTTTCATTATTTTTTTTCTCTCTTTCTCTTTTATGGACACACACACACTAAAGGAAATTTTCTGAAGCTATACTATTTAAAAGAGTTTATTTGTTAAATATTTTTAAAAAAAATTATTAATTTCAGATTTTTTTAAACTCATTTACTTATTTTTTTTGTAATTTATGTCTAATATTTAGACATTTACATCTAAATAGAATAATGAACTTTTGTGATTTTATCTGAATAAGAAGTAAACATTATATTAAAAAATATCTCTATTATATATAATGATTCTCTTAATTATAAAACCTTAGCTTAAAAGAAAGTCCAAGAATAAGCAATTTCTATAACTTTTAGGCTATAAAAAGCAGATCCGGCCTTACAATGATCAATTTAGAGAGAAGAGAAGAAGAATAATAAAAGTATACTCGCCCTTTGTTATGGAGAGTCTCCCAACTCGTACTACACCATAATTTTTCGAATTATGACCTTTTAAATATCTAATTTTTTTTATGAGTTGGATTATTGACACTCTTTCAAAAGCTTTTTAAAACCCATTTTCTTTATTTATTTTATTAGAATATTTAAATAATATAAATTTCTTTTCACACCTCCTATCATTATAAAAATAACCTTATTTAAAGACTACTACTCATAGGACTCTCACTCTTTCAGTTTTCTTAGTATTGTTCAGATTCCATATCGACAATTTCTTTATTTCTTATATGATTTTTCAACTCTTAATTACATGGAAGTATGTTCTGCTTACTCAATTTCACTTCTTTGTTAAAACAATTTCATCTTGTCGCTTATTTTCTCCACAATTAAGAAAATAAGAAGAATGAATTTCTAGCAAACGAAAAAGTATTAGTATGTACGTATCATATACGTGGGTGTAATTAGATATATTTGTGTCTGTTAACATAATTGTATTAAGGGCTAAAATTGAACATGCACAAAAGGGATTAAAAGAGAATTTTGGATTGATGCCAATAATCGGAAATAATTTAACAAGTTTTGCGAAGTTGCAACCGGGTTCTTGTCTTAAGCCCAATTTACCTTTAAAGAAGCCGTGGGCTCGTTCTCCGAACCCACTGGAGGCCCACATTCCATCAGCCATTGCAATTTCCAAGTTAAAGGGGTTAATTTCAAAGAATTCAAAAGCTTTTGGGTTAATTTTGTAAATTTTCCAAAGCAACTCCGACAATTATCCAACGGTAGGTAGCTCATCCATACAGAAACCTTTCGACTGTCGATTTACACAATCCCTCCTCCTCTGAACCTAATTAGAAATGCTAATCCCGTTTAAACTTCATTTTATTGATTTTTTTTTAAATTTAAATGAAAATAGTTTATTGAATCATTCGATTCGAAACTTTCTTTCTCAACCGCTTCCTCAGCAAACACAAATTCGACATTTTTGTTTCTCTTCAAAGAAGCCGTATCATCATCCCACGATCACATATGCTGTCATTTTTTAATCCTGCATTGGAAATACTGTTTCACTTTTTTTTTTGTTTGGTAGAAAAAATCGAAATTAAATAATTTAAATTCGAACTTAGAGCGGTTTATGTGGAGATAAAATAATATAAATGCGAACAAATCATCATCATTATTTTTTATATTTTGTTCTTGATTAATTGATGTCGAAGCCGAGCCTTATTCTCGGATTCTGCAATGCCGGTTTACGTTGATCGTGAAGCTCCTAAGGTTTCTTTCTGTTTCTACTTTCAATAACGGCCGTTGATTTCTTTTTTTCCTTTTTTTTATTTTTGGTTTATTTGATTGATTGATTGATCAATGTAATGTGTAGCTATGGAGGAAGATTTGCTCCGAAACAACAATAGAAATTTCGCTACTCGCAGAAAATTGGAAGATCATACTTGGTGGAATTATTTTTCAGGTTTTTTTTAATAATTAGCTTCTATTAATGTTAGTCAATTAACGATTGCTCTTTTTAAGCTTATTGTTTAATACTTTATAGTAATTAACTGCATTTCTTCTTTTAGTTTATTATTTCTTTGTTATGATTAGGATTAAGAATGATATTTGCAATAATTAATAATCTGAAGTAAGCTGAAATGAGATTTTGATTTTGATTCACTGAATATTTTTGTTTCAGTACATACATGGATTGGCGGCTCATGGAGTGCATTACTTACATCAGCCAGGGCCATTACTTCAGGATTCGGGATACGCGTTGATTCCTGTTAGTTTTACTTCTGGTTTGCATTATGATTCTGTGGTCTTTGTGTGAAATTATGTACTGTTTATTTCCATTTACTTTTATTTGATTTTAGGAACTCGGTGAAGATAAAGCTTACATCAGTGAGACTTTATTCTCCTTTCTCTTTTTTTCCTTTGTGCTGGTAGGTTTGCTTTCCAGCTTCTAGTTTATATTGATTAGAGTGCTTTTAGCAAAATTTCAGTTATTTCTGTTTGATTAATATCTGCAATGGTCACAAATTAGTGTTGGTGATTGATGGTAGGTATGCTTATATAGAGAATTTGGTTGTACATTGATTCAAAATGGTGTTATTTGTGCAGTGGACTTTTCATCCATTCGTTTTCCAGAGCAAAAGTTTCCATACGGTTCTTCTATGGTGCAGGGTTCTTGCTTGTCTAGTTGTAAGTACTGGTTACAGTCATCAGCATTATTTTCTTACTGGTAATGACATGAGCTCTTTCATACTATGCCTCCAATTAACTTAATATGGTGATAACATGCTTACTGGAGATGGGTCTAGAATCTAGATACAAGTCCTCACACGTCGTAGTAAAATCCTTCCCTTCACTAGGAATACTCTTCTCTGACAATTTCTTTAGGCATATTTTGTATTTTCAGGTTTGCCAAATGCTTCGTATAGTCACATTCTATTCAACTCAGCTTCCTGGTCCAAATTATCATTGCCGTGAGGTAAGATTTTGGAAGACCTTGCATGATTTGTGTCAATATGATGTACTTTAGACTCCTGGTGTTGTCAAGTTTATTGTTCAATTGTTGGATTCAGTTAACTTCTTGTTAAAGCAATGTTTTACAATCAGGTACAAATGTCTCTTTCAGGGATCAAAACTTGCCAGGCTGCCCCGTCCAGAGAGTGTAGTTGAAGTGCTCTTAATCAATTGTTAGTTCTATTACTTTTAACTTCTTAAACATTTACATTTTGCTTTATTGATTATATAATCAACGGAACGATGCTTGTTTAATTTATATCAATGTGCAGTTCCTCGTGGGATGATTTATGGTTGTGGCGATTTGATATTTTCATCACACATGATTTTCACCTTATTATTTGTGCTGACATATCACAAATATGGCACAATAAGGTAATTTCTCACCACAACTGGATATCATAGACCTTGTCTATTGGTTACAAATTTTGAAGTGGCATTGCCTGGTAGAGCATTATCATTTCCTGACATCAGTTTCTGGATTATGGCTCTGCGTAAGGTGTTATTTACGGGTTTTTAAGTTAATCTGTGGTATATGCATACAGATTTATCAAGCAATCTGCTTGGCTGCTTGCCATTATTGAGAGCCTTCTGATTATAGCATCTCGCAAGCATTACACAGTTGACGTTGTTGTTGCATGGTAAATGCAGGATCTACTTACCAGTCAATTAAAAATGAGAAAAAGAAATATATCTTAATGATTGTCTTTTTTTGAGCTTTTGCAGGTATACTGTAAATTTGGTAGTTTTTTTTATTAACAAGAAGTTGCCAGGTTATTATTCACAATTAATTTCTTTTCAGTACTTTTAATGTTGTTTACTCGTGTATCGTTTTGTGTGAAATCTCTTGCTGTTTTGAATTTGAAGTTACTTGAGATGTATTGAAAGCTGCTTATTTTCAATTTCAGAGCTGCCCGACCGATCCAATGCATCCGCATCTCTGCAATTCCTACCAGTGAGCTCCAGAGACAAAGATGGAAGGAACAAAGATGAGCTCCACAGATCAAATAACGGAACTTCTGGCCACATTTGAGATTGAGTAGGCAGTGTCAGTGAATACATGCAATCACCATTCGAACCATTCGATGTTTTATCTTCTGGTCGCCTTTCTCAGTTCAACTGTTAATTGCTGTCTATATAGATCTAGAACACAAGTGAATACACATAGTCAGCGATGAGTAGAAGTTAGATGCAAGCACGAGCTGAAGATAGCTCTGCTGTTGTTGGAGGGCAGGACCTGTGCCAAAATATCAATAATAAGTCTGATAAACATCGTTTGTATTGTCGGTGGAAATAGAATGAAATATTTAGTTCAACTTTTCATCTATCCTCGGATGATAGAAAAATATGTGACATCATTTTTGTTTTGTGGAATGCCAATTTTGATCTACATGTCTGCTTTCCGGTAAAAGATAAAGAACTTTGTGAATTATTTGAGGTTACAGTGACAAGATAAGAAGCCACGTGATTCCTTTTTTTCGACTGGGAAGAACCAACCAATGATGCAATTTAATAATACTTCTTGTCTTGGAGCCATCATTAGTTACATCACAAGCCTTTTCTTTTCTTTTCTATTTTTAAGTTTTGAGACAGCTTCATTAAGACCCTTGGTATTATTGGCTTTCAATTGTTTAAGATGGTTAAAAAAATTTTGGAATCGGTTAAACGAAGATTCAAGCTTCAAGCGACTTTAGGAGGTAATTTGATTTTGAATACGTGTAAAATGAATGTAAATTTTGCTCTTAATTTACCTCCCCCGTTGAAGGGCTGTTTCTGTAACCTACCCTTTTTGCGCCCTTAGCTTTGCTTTAACTCTCCTTACAAATGTCAATCTTATCGAAAAGTGAAGGTCGTTGTCTGGAGAAAAGTAGAGATCATTGTATCTGCATGCACATCCTTTCCAGGCTTTTTTATGCGAAAGTTAAAAAAGCCTGGCGAAGCTGCACTTTGAGCAAAAATTAATGGCTACGCTTTTCTATTTCAGTTTTCAGGTAGCCTTTTAAAGTGTTCCTGCACCCAAAGATACATTCCGCAGAAAGCTTCGAAAAGCATTGGAAAATTATTATGCTGAGATTGACTGCAGTAAAACTCATTTTGTATTTGAAAATATTTGGTGCAGAGAAACATGAGAGAAAGACGAGAGAAATAATAAAGAAAAAGGTAGACATGAGAGAAAGATGAGAGAAATAATAAAGAAAGGGGTTAAGAGAAAATAAATGGGTAGAGAGAGAGCACAAAATTCTCTCGTTCTTCTCTCGTGTTTCTCTCTTTCTAGCACTACTCTTTTGTATTGTATTCTTAATCTCATCACCGACTCAAACCCTCAGTTCCAAAATCTTAATTTTCTTTAATATTTTTATTTTTATTTTTTGAACTGAAACATTTAATTAATTTTCAAAGTTTTTGTTCACGTCCTCTAATTATCCGATTTAACAAAAATTAGAGACTTTCAATGAGTGAAAAACACCATACAAAACAATGTTGTTTGTGGGTACATCTAAATATTTTTTTTCTTTTCTTTTTTAGAAATAAAAAAATTCGGGTCAATTTGCTAACTCTTATCTATATTAGAATTCAAACTCGAGTGACTAATTAAGTAAAGAAAATCACTCTCTAAACTCGTGTTGGGGTTCATTTTTTTCATTTGCTTCTACATAATTATATAGCCTAAAATCTCAATGCTTTCATGATAACGTAAAACATTCTCATCACAAATTGAAATGGTAATGTTAAACAAAACTCATATTTACGATACCACATAAATGGGCATGCACGATATATATATATATATTTAAAGTACTTTACTCAAATGGTCCATGAACCAGCATGGACTTATGCTTTAAATACGGAAATCAACACATTTAATGAAGGGAAAAATTTAAATGAAGCTGAACTTTTGCTCTTGTGCTTCCCAACTCCAAGAGCTTCCTTACAAGCCCATGTTGGACAGTTCCCAAACAGATCCTTGACAGTATCTTCGCTGTCTCTGCTGAAACTCCAGCAAAAAGCACTTTAACATTAATTTATGCTCAGTTCACAGATACCCGTCCGCGCCCCACGTGGCTGTTCTTGCACGCACAAAGATTAATTAGTCGTAGATAATGCAAAAAGCACTCATCTTGAATCACTCTTTGTGTCAATTTAGCTGGAAAAGTGTGGTCAAGAGGAATCTAGGCATCTAGCTCTTTACATTAAAATGGTTTCTTCATCATTTGAAGCATGTCTTGCTAAAGACCCCCATAATGCTTTGCAAAATTTGTTTATAGTTTCTTTACATAGTGTTTGGGTGCCAATATCTTGTATTATGATATGCTCTGTCAATGTTGTTTGCTTGTCTATAGACATTGGTCCATAGATTTATATATTAACAAAGATTTGCAAAAAGGGTCCATGGAATGAGATCAATGACGCCGGCAAATTTGGGTTCAATTGATCAAGGATGATCACAGAGTTGCCGCTTACATCTTTATTAGTTGTTCAAGTGCCTGTTTTATTTCTACTATTAAGAGATAACATAATTAATCATTAAACTAGGGTAAAACAGTCATTTAGGGTGTAATATTTTAAAATTAAAATTAAAATCAGACAAAAGTAGTTGGAATAAAAAAAATGAAAAATAATAATTACACAAAATTCACTCACTCGTCTTCTCTTAAATTTTGACTCCAAACTACTTAGAAATATTATAAGATCCTCTAAGAAGGGGGTAACATAACAAATAAATAAACAAAAATATTAACTTTATATATTATCTCTTAACTAGTGGGATCAAATGTGTAATTAAAAATCTAGAAGGAAGTAAGTGGTAAATATAACATATATAATGAAACATACATTATTTCTTAGAAAAATAGTCCAAACAATAAAAAAAATATAATTTCAAAAGAATTTGAGATTGTCGATCTAGACCCAAATATTCTGATTGCGCCATTGCATAACTATTTAGATAAAGTTCTAACACATTTTTAATTGTAATATGAGAGTATATTATGATATAATATTTAACAGAACTCGATGATATATAT
>MKYO02010120.1:385850-518883 GCA_002013955.2 Citrus medica | reverse complement strand
ACATTGGAAATCCACTCCGGGTATTTGGCTTCCCTAATAAATCCTGCCTTCAACAGCTTCTCCACCTCGGCATTTATGGCCTCGTACCTTTCCTGATTGAAGCACCTCCTTTTCTGCCTCACCGGCCTTGCCCCTTTTTTGATTGCCAGCTTGTGACAAGCTACCCCGCGATCAATGCCTGGCATATCCTCATGAGACCAGGCAAATATGTCCGCATAGGACTGTAGACACTTCACCAACTCGCATTTTAGTGCCTCGTCCAATTCTGATCCGACTTTCACCGTTTTGGTCGGGTCATTCTCGCTTACAACTAACCCCTCCAGCTTTTCAACAGGTTCCTGACGACCATTTTTTGAATCTCCTCGGTTGTCTAGAGAGGTAACCTGCAGTGTCTCCTTGGCCGCTGTTGCATAGCAGCTTCTGGCCATTCTTTGGTCACCTTTAACCACACCAACCACTCCATTTACCTTGTACTTTAGCGCCAGATAATGTGTGGACATTACACATTGACTGATCCTCATGAACGGCCTCCCCAATATCATCTGATAAGGACTTTTTTCTTCTACCACGACAAAATCTAGCATCATCGTTTTTTCAAACGGTTTCACTCCCACAGTAATTGGGAGTTCGATGATCCCCACGGGTGTAAGCTGTCCTCCTCCAAATCCCTTCAAAGATGTATTTGTCCGTTCCAGCTTTAAGTCTGAGATCCCCATATCATCTAGGGCCGACTTGAACAGAATGTCCACTGAGCTGCCTGTATCCACCAATATCCGCCGCAACTCTGTACCCGCCACCGATGCTTTAATCACCAAGGCATCCTCATGAGGGTAAAGAATGCCTTCTTCATCGTCCTCTGTCCACATAATGGGAACTTGCCGCACCTTCGCCCTCTTGGATGCTGGCAAATTGCAAAGCACTTCTTTGCCAACCATGGTATATCTCCCATAGTTCTTTCGTGCCCTATTCGAATCCCCGGCCAATATTGGCCCTCCTGCTATCACTCGGATGGTCGGCTGCTCTCGTTCCAACCCACTTTCAACTTCCTCATCCCGTGCATATTGTGTTTCATTGACGGGAGACACTCCAGCTACATATTCATCCAAATACTGGTTCCTCACCAGATCCTCCACCTGAATTTTGAGGTCACGGCATTGGCTGATAGTATGACCGTGAGTGTTATGGAACTTGCAGAATCTGCTCTTATCACGGCGGTGAGCGGGTTTTGTTATAGGGGCTGGAGGATACAACAGACCCCGTCCTTCAATCCGTTCGTACAGTTCCTCCATAGAAATCTTTAATGGAGTGTACTGTCCATATGCCCCGCTTTGGTCAACCAGCTGAACTGCTCGGCTATCATGGATGTCAACTCGGGCCGCTACAGCAGGTTGCTGCTCTGGTCGCCCAGACCTGTATCTATCTGTGCTTAACGCCCTAGGAGCGTTGTGATAAGGGTGGGCAGCAACCCGCCTGAATTCTCGTTGACGATCTGGGATCGGGGGGCCCGGAGGTTGAGCCCGGCTATGTTGGAACTGTTGTGCTCTTGGGGCTATGGGATACGGTCTGGACCGAGCTGATACTCCGCCCATCCCAGAAGACTCTCCTGTTCGCTTTCCCAGCCCGCTTCCCTTCGGGGCTCTCCGCTCCTTTCGCCTCAGCTCTTCCATCTGTTCATTTTTCAGTCTTGCCGATTTCTCCTCTTCAATTTCGATATCTCGCCTCGCCTGTTCATATCCTGACGAGTAACTCTGTATGAGGGGGCTTCTCAAATTATACCATAACCGGCCGATTCTTACACCTTCTTTCAATCCCCTCAATGCCTGCGGGTGATTAAAAGCTCCCAGGTCCAACACTGCTCGGTGATACCGTTTCACGAATTCTCGCAGGGATTCGTGCTCCTCCTGCTTCATCCCCATCAGTTCCATCATATCGTCCTCTGGGGCCACTGCCCCTCGGAATTGCTCGGCCATCTCCTGGCACATCTGCTCATACCCCTTTATACCTCCTCGGGGCAATTTACGATACCATTCCCGAGCCCGTCCTTCTAACGTCAACGGGAACACCCGACATCTCTGAGCTGGTGTTAGCCCTTGCACACCCGTCATGTCGTTGAAGCGCTCAATGTGCACCAGCGGGTCACTTCGCCCGGAGTACTTGAGGTCGGGGAAGCGAAAATCCCTTGGGATAACGGTACTCATGATCGCGGTTGATAACGGGGATTCTTCATCTAGCATTATCCTCCAGCTTGGGGGCTTTCTCTTGCCCTGCATCTCCTCTATCACTTGCGCCAACCTGCGCACCTCCCCTTCCACTTCTAAAGCGCGGTCAGGATCGCGTGCTGCAATTTGATCTCGCTCCTGCTCGACGTTCTGCAACCTCTGTCTAAGTTCCCCTTCATCAACATCGGCTCTATGGCCATTCGTCTCCGATACCCGCCTGGGACGAGGTTGATCTCTTGCTTCATCCGTGTGTTCCCCTGTAACCCGTCCAATACTTGTAAGGGGCACTTCATTAGGCTGATCTGCGAGCGGGAGGATTTCCTCGACTCTACGTCTCCGATGGCTGGGTTCTGCTCCAGCCTCATTTCTTCCCATAGGGGTCTCACAATCCCTTCTCCGCTCGTCCCTCAGCTCAAACAATACAACCGTAAGGGTCTCCATTTGCCTTTCCATCCACTCTAGTCTATCTTGCGTCACCTTCTCACGGGCTTCATTTGCAATGTCCCGGAGCGTGCTTGTCTCCACCGTTTCGTTCTCCATACCCACTCGTCTCCTGTTTCTCTGGTAACTACTTGTTTGGTGGTATCTTTTTATTCAGCTCCCCACAGACGGCGCCAAAATGTTGATGCGTAAATCTGTTCGCTTGATGACCGACCAGAATCTTCCACCAACGATTAAGTTGTCAGCTACTGTTCTCTTGCTCGACCTGCGTTCACCAAAAACAGATCAGAGACGTCGGTGGTTTTGCCGGCGTAAACCCTCCGATGCTTAAGTTAGCACAAGGTTACGGGAAAACAATATAGTTTGAATATACGAAGGGTTTTTGTGTCACAGTTTGCAAGAAGTCTGGGTTCAATTTGGCAGCGTTTTCCCTCTCTTCGTTTTTTCTGTCCCCTTCTTCAACGGTTCTTCCTCCTTTTATAGTCGTTATTCTTCGTTCCCATTCTGTCTTCCTTTCCCCTTTTTTCGAGTAGTGGTCAGTTATGGAGCTTTAATTGCGACATCATGGGTAACTGTAAGTATTGAAAGCCTCGTAACGGTTCCGGGAAAAACGCAAACGCCACGAGTCTGTGGGATCGTGTTCCCGCTCTTTCCGGAAACGGGTGTCAGCTCGGCATATATCTCTGGTCGGGCTCTCGTTCCTGGTCGGGCCATCGTTTCTGGTCGGGCCACATTCGCCTCCACGCTCCGCTTGCACCATTTGATTGAGGTGAGCCGTACTAGGGCGGAAGTAGTAGCCTGGCCGACCTGGTGCTTGTATATACTCAACAAGAAGTACTATAATTATTATTAAAAGAATAGAGGATAATTAATTTTGATGAGTGAAGAAATTTGATTAAAATAATATATTTGTTTTTATTTGAAGAGTCTTAAAAATGTTATTTTTTTAATCTTCTATCTAGCATATAACATATAGGTAAACATATAAGTACGTGAAGAGTAAGATTTGATGAGTCTTCTGGAGATACACTAAAATACTTTTTAGTTAGTATTTTAAATTACTCATTTTTTGAAATTTAAATTATGTTAATTTGAACTATGCTTTTTTTAATAAAACTTATGCTATGTGTGCATTTTATGACAGTACACAATTAGATTTAGTCACATATGAAAAATTTTATTCAAAATTTACAAAACTCATATCAGTAATATTAAATTGAATCTTTTTCAGGGGTAATGCATTATTATCTAAATGTGATTTTTTTATTTTTACATTAATAGGCTATTCAAAAAATATATAAATCCAATTGCTAAAATTCTTATGATAATGGGCTTTTCTAGTGCAGAATGTTATGAATAAATTACTAGGAAAACAATTCATTTGCATTAATTTCATTATGAATAAATCCTGGTCAAGCTTTTTCACTGAAGGTAATAAGGTCAAAGATCGCCAACCCAAACCCATTGTCATCTCATCTATATCGTCTGAATTATTCTTATGCCGAAATATATGTTTCACGAAACACAATAGATATTCACACACAACTATTTTCGCGAGCGAGCGCATTCATTCTTTTTAATACAGATACGTTATTAAGTTATACAATTTAATAGAGTTATTTTTTAATATAATTTTAAATAGTTAAAACAAAATTCTTTTTTCCAAATCAAAATTTTTAACACAGCGAAAATATTATTTTAAATGAATTAAGAAAATAAGCAAAGTCTAGATTAAATTTTTAAAAAAATTATTTTCAACTATCGCTGCCAGATTCGAAGGTGGAGCAATTTTTAATTTATTGAATAAAATGTGCAATATCATTGTCAAGGACTCAAAGGTAATAAAAATGATAGTTTCATTATTTTTATCACGTAAAAGAATTGGGAAATTATGATGCAATTAATGGTTCCTTTAATTGAACATAAATTTGTAAAATTTCATGTCCCCGATACCGTTGTCCCCAAGCTTCTTGCCATTTTCTGTAAAAGCCACCTTGTAATCTCTCGGCAAACTGAAACCAGTCGGTTGAAAGACCAGTCGTTGAACTTACAATGGAACACGTGGCTGCACAAGAATTCAACACGTTTTATGAATTTTCATGCAGCATTACATGTCAATACCCTACGAAGCAAAGATTAAAGTAAGCAATTCAGTGATTATCTGCCGCATTATTTCTTTGTATTATTTTTACAACTCGAGAGGAGTTGATTGGGTGGGAAGCCGCAAGCTGCTGGTTGTAGATCAAAGAGATGACGACAGAAACGGTTGAAAGAGCTTGAAATTGGGGTTCCCGAGAAAAATTAAAGACAAGCCTATCAATTTTACAAGTTGGTAATTCTATCCAAATTATTTTTCCTTTTTTCGGATTTTTCAATCTGCTCAGTGATGGGCATCCGAATCGTCACTACTTCGTTGTTTAATTTTAATCAGCCAACGAGAGGTTGACAAGTGTACACCTTCCAACATTTGTCTTACCGTATAATAGACCCCATGTTTGAAGAGTAGTGATACAATTTTTCTTTTATTAATGTATCCCTAATGATCGAGTTATATATTCCAATTAAAATTTCTTTCCTCTTCTCTAATGTGAGTGAAACAACTTGGGTGGTAAATCAGTCAGCTGCATCGATTATAAGGAAGAAAGTTGAAGATGTTGCGATCTTAGCTCCTACAATTATAGTTTAAAAGTAATCTTTACTAATAATAATTTATATTTTATTATTACAATTTACATCTCATGACTTTTAAGCTATTCATTAGGTTACTAAATAAAATCTAAGACAGTTGCCTAAAGCCCAACAAAAAGCTCCTCAACATTAAGTGATTAATAGACATTTATCATTTAAAAATAAAATTTTATAGAAACAAATTTCTCATTTAAGAACAAATGAATACTAACATTTTCCAATACAATTTTTTTTAATGCCTCTTCTCTTCGCTAGCTACTAAGGCATGGAGTATATAATATATATCTACATTTGAATTTGGTGATATCTATGGTCTATGGCGGATTGGTATTCTACGTCACGCACAAGATAGAGGAATAAGAAATAATTGTGAATGCATTGAATTTATAATTTCATCTTCAAAGTCTTTAAAATATGAGATAATTCTAGCTCGTGCTCGGACGATTCTGAATTCCTAGAAAAATTATTATAAAAAAATGTGGTGTCTGTTGATGAGTGTAATACTTCTGAAAAATTAAATCCCGAAAAAAGGAATGATAGCGATTGCATTATATTGTTGCTTTGCCTTTGGCTATCGATACAATAATTAGAATGGGAGCTGTACATAGCTTGTAGATTGAATTGATGTGAATTTGCGGTGGTCCTCTGCTCAAATGAATGAATGTTGCTGAATATATATTGAGACGCCGGTATTGTAGGGCGGCAAGGTATTTAGCACTTCGAGGAATAAAAGAATGATGGAACCTTTTTTTTTCTCACGCATCTCTCGAGGTTCACTTTCTCCACTGACCCTTATTCGTATTTTTAATTTTATTATACGCACCTCCTCCCTATCACCACTCATAATGCAGGTTAAGGACGTGTAACACTGAGGCCGGATATTGAAAAATAGTGAAACAATTTTTATAAAACGCTATAAAGAAAATATTTTCTAACTAAAACTACGGAGAGAGGGAGAAAAAAAAAATTCAAGTCCTCCAACAAACGTACTTGCAATATGAGGTTCTTAAGTCTATGTACGTGTATATTATATATTTTCCTTTCTTTAAATTCATTGGGGATGTATAAGTGAAGTTAAAATTACTAATAATTAAAAGGAATGAAAAAGATTAAATAGTGTATGGAGAAAGTAATAAAAAAAGTAATGAAAATGTACTAGAATAATATCGACAAATAATAAGAAAGTGATGGAGAAAGTAATTATAAAAAATTAAGAATAAGTGTTAAGAAAGTAACGAGATTCTCCTTACATAATAAATGGTATTTTGTCATTTTTTTTTCATAACTTTTTAGTTATTTTCTCATCATTTTTATTATTTTCTCATCACTTTCTTGTCATTTAGATAATGAAAATCTTATTGGACAAACAATTAGAATCATTTTTTCACCAATTTCTCGTTATTTTCCTATCGCCTTCTTATTACTTTCATGTCAATTGTCATCTTTTACTATTACTAAGCTGTTATTTGTTACTATTTTTTTTATTACTTTCTTTTACTTTTCTTATGGGAATCCCATTGTCATCACATTTATGTCCACTTTCCCGTCATTTATTGAAGACACGGGAACAAGATATGGATCAAGATGTACTGCAAAAAGTCCCCATGAAGGAACAAACCTTTGCTGCTTATAAGGCACATAGAAATTCCTTAATAGAAATCCAAGCAATCTAACTGAGAGCTTCTTAATTTTTCATCTATCAGTTTTAATGTTTTATGATGCTCACGATTTCTATTTTTCTGTTCCTTCCATTACCCAGAAAATTATAGCTTACAGGTTACATCCATGTTGTTGATTTCATATGATATCTTTTAAAATTATTTATAAACATGTCGTAAATCGAGTTAAAAAATCATGCACGCTAAAAATATTTAGATTTATCAATTGGCTTGCATTTGCGAATGACCCCTAGGCCCAAAAGTTTTGAGGGCTTTCGACTTTGAGTTAGACTATAGGCAGTAGGCACCCAAAGTTAAAACTCCATTTTCAATTATACTATATTTCTTCTCAAAAAAAAAATTACACTATATTTAATGCGAAAAATACCATTCTTTCCAAATAAACGAAATTAATTTATGAATCTTTCAATTTTCTATCATTTTCTTGCTCCTAAAATTATTTTGCAGTCTCATTTACCTCAGGTGATAAACTTCTGAAAACAAAACAATGAATTAAATTGAATACCTTTAAGATTATGGTGAAAAAAATTTTAGTATGAGCATAAAACAAAAATCAAATAATTTGTTTTTTTTTTTCATAACTTTTTAGTTATTTTCTCATCATTTTTATTATTTTCTCATCACTTTCTTGTCATTTAGATAATGAAAATCTTATTGGACAAACAATTAGAATCATTTTTTCACCAATTTCTCGTTATTTTCCTATCGCCTTCTTATTACTTTCATGTCAATTGTCATCTTTTACTATTACTAAGCTGTTATTTGTTACTATTTTTTTTATTACTTTCTTTTACTTTTCTTATGGGAATCCCATTGTCATCACATTTATGTCCACTTTCCCGTCATTTATTGAAGACACGGGAACAAGATATGGATCAAGATGTACTGCAAAAAGTCCCCATGAAGGAACAAACCTTTGCTGCTTATAAGGCACATAGAAATTCCTTAATAGAAATCCAAGCAATCTAACTGAGAGCTTCTTAATTTTTCATCTATCAGTTTTAATGTTTTATGATGCTCACGATTTCTATTTTTCTGTTCCTTCCATTACCCAGAAAATTATAGCTTACAGGTTACATCCATGTTGTTGATTTCATATGATATCTTTTAAAATTATTTATAAACATGTCGTAAATCGAGTTAAAAAATCATGCACGCTAAAAATATTTAGATTTATCAATTGGCTTGCATTTGCGAATGACCCCTAGGCCCAAAAGTTTTGAGGGCTTTCGACTTTGAGTTAGACTATAGGCAGTAGGCACCCAAAGTTAAAACTCCATTTTCAATTATACTATATTTCTTCTCAAAAAAAAAATTACACTATATTTAATGCGAAAAATACCATTCTTTCCAAATAAACGAAATTAATTTATGAATCTTTCAATTTTCTATCATTTTCTTGCTCCTAAAATTATTTTGCAGTCTCATTTACCTCAGGTGATAAACTTCTGAAAACAAAACAATGAATTAAATTGAATACCTTTAAGATTATGGTGAAAAAAATTTTAGTATGAGCATAAAACAAAAATCAAATAATTTGTTAAACTTGGTTTCGTTCATAATTAGTAGATTGTGTTAATGATTGAAAAAAAAAAGAGAATTTAAGAAAAAAGTTGCCTTTATGGTTTTGATGAGAAAGAAAATAAGAGAGTTTAGGCAAACATATATATATAAGATACAATAGAGTATTTGTGTTTAAATGTTATTGAAATAGAGGAGGAGTTTTAAGAGGATTTTGGAAGGGTGTCAATAGTCCAACTCCTCTACATCAATTGGGTTGGTTATGATGCTTTGGGCCTGGTTGATGAATAATGCCCAAAAGTGTTCAATTGACCCCAACTGGATCTCAATTGATCAACTATGGTAAATTTTTGTGATACTAACATTGCTTCTTAATTAAAAAAAAAAATGGAGCAGGTGAGTAAATTATTCTTTAACTATCTGTGCTATCAGAAGAATTTTACCTATTTCTTCTAAGTTTCCTGAAATATTTTATAATTATGGACCTTTTTATTAGTATATTCAGGCTCCATTGACAGGGAAACATTGTGGTGCAATTGTGGTACCGTACTACAGTTGCATTCAGCCGTTGAATCTTAATAAACCCCATTTATTTAAAAAGATCCAATAATTAAATGCAATTGTAATACAGTACTACAGTTGCACCATAGCCGGACCCATTCACATATCTGAATGTCAGAAATAAACTTATCAGCCCGTCCATGTCAGTGTAATGCCAAAGGCAGTAAATAGCCGATTCTTGTTTGATAAATTATCCGTACAAGAGTGTGCAGGGAAAATTTTAGAAGGTACAAAATTTTCGAAGCCTTTGGGATTGTATGTAATACATAATTCAAGTCATTCTAAGCATTTTCACCAATTATAATTACATTTCACTCCAGATTCTGCCATCTACCTCGGAATGAATGAATAATTTATTAATACTGCACAAGTATTAATAAATGAACTAAGCAAATTTACACATTTTAATCCATATCTTTTAAGCAAATTTTTAACACTAATTCTTCTGTTTTAGTGCATTTTTTTGGTAATAATGCTAAATGAAGGTTATGTGCCCGAGAAAGGAAAGTTTTCACATAAATCAGGCTACAAATTAAAGCATAACATACGAAGCTCGCAGGCACCCACATTAATTTTTTTTCTTTTTCCTCGTACTTAAAATACACTCCATCACAGAAGCTATCGTCTTCTCATTCAATACTCATTAGTAGAAGAATATCTTGAAGTCCAGTACTTCTTAATTTCCTCCGCCGTCCTTCCAGGAATTCTTCCAGCGATTAGAGACCACCTAAATTAAAATAATTATATGCTGAATGATTTAAATGAACTAACATAATGAAAGTGAACAAAGGAGAAAAAAAATGGAATGAACCCCACCTCTTACCAACAAGATTGTACATCTTAGCGATCAGAGTTTCCTCATCCTCTGAGAATTCAAGCTTAGAATCTTGATTGGGTTGTTTTGGTTCTGCATATATCAATCAAGAGTTAAAATTGATCAAAAGATCATCAATTACAGAAATTTCTTAAATAAGAACATCAGAAAATTCAAAAAGGGTACCTCTAGAATGCACAGAGTTATTTTCATGGGATGTGTGATGATGCAATTCGGCCATGAAAATATTGTAGATGGTGAAGCTAATAGGTTCAAAAGGTATCTGCAGATTGAAAAGAGTGTGTTTGTGAACTTGAAGGCGTAATGACAAGCATTAATAGAAAAGAATGGAGGGTGTGAAGTGAAACAGATCCAGGGAAAGCTAGCAAGACTGGTAGTTGATGGACTGGGAAATAGTCCAACTTTGATAGGTAGTTGAACACTTACACCCGTTGGTTGGTACTTCCTATAGATTTAAAATTGGAATAATATCTTCTCATAGTTTTTCTCTTTCCACCTCTTTTCGTCTTATAATCAAATAACATGTGGCAAAATTTAAAAACTGAGCGTTCAATATTGGCTTATTTGGAATATAATATTTTATTAACTATTAAACACAAGATAATATTATTTGAACTCGTAAAAGTATTCCTTAAATCTATTTTGAAATTAAAAAAAAATTGTATTACAATGATACCCTTTTATTAAATTATTATAAAAGATATGATAATTACACTTATTTATAAAAGATATGATATTTTACACATATTTATTATAAAGTACTTATTTAGCCTAGCATCCTAAATTTTACTAAAATCTGAGAAAGTTATTAAGTCATATGGTGTAATAGCATTATGCTATTATATTAAAACATATGGCTTAATAGCTTCTTCATACATTATACCATTAAATCATATGCCTTAATAATTTCTCCTAAATTTTAACAAATTTAGGATCGTAGAATGGAATATTTTTAATTGATTATATATTCAAAATATTTTTAAATCTAAATAAAGATTAGCAGCTCATTTAAACAAATACATTAGAATTTAAAGCAATAACAATCAACACATATTTGAAGACCCTGGGACTTACGAAAATCAGCCTAGTGTTATCATGTAATCATTCATATTTCAAAAAGAGCCAAAAAAGAAAAAAATTAGAAATCCAATTGAAGAGAATTTTATGTAAAAAAAAAATTATATAATATCATAATAAAGATTAAAAGTCACAGTAAAATAGGTAAAGAAAAAACGCGGCATCATAAAGACTTTTAAAAACCTCACAATTCGTTCAATACACTCCTAATCTTCAAGTTCAAGAGGGCCTACCCTTAGATTATTATTTTCTTGCTCAAGAAAGTGAAATACAAGTGTGCAACCCAAGAGGGGGGGTGAATTGAGATTCTAAAAATTATTTGATTCTAAAACAAATTATCAAGCAAATCTAAAATGAATTTAATGGAATAACAATTAAATCAATTACAATATAAAAAGACAAGGGAAGAGAGATTCAAACACGGAGATTTTTACGTGGTTCAGCCAACCTCGCCTATGTCCACGTCTCCAAGCTTTCCGGACTTGAGGATTTCACTAAGCAAACCCCCAAGGCTTCAAATGCTTACACTTGACTTCCAAGGTGTCAATGAACTTTTATAACAAGAGATTATCCACAATCTCTTAACCCAAGTGTATCACAACACTTACAATCACTCAAAATAAAA
The DNA here is from genome assembly GCA_002013955.2 of Citrus medica. Lineage (NCBI taxonomy): Eukaryota > Viridiplantae > Streptophyta > Magnoliopsida > Sapindales > Rutaceae > Citrus > Citrus medica. The sequence goes on along the minus strand of MKYO02010120.1, from coordinate 507,237 downwards.
GATTAAAAATTATTTTTCTCTCACACAATATTTAAGATTACAAATCAATGCCTAATGTGTGAATAGATGAAGTAAGAATGTGTTTTAAAACTCTATGAAGATTGTATTCTCGAATATAAGCTCAATGGTCATGTTGTGATCAATCTTGTTTGATTTTGAATGAGCTTATTTATAACTAGAGCTAAAAAAAACTAGCCGTTATAGACTATCTGCTCGCAAACGATTCGCCGTTAGACATTAACGGTTAACCGTTTCATCTGGTCAATGCTACTGTTGGCCTAATTTTCAAATAAACGGCTTGCCGTTTAGGGTTAACCTTTCGCCGTTAAATTCCAGAGATCTGCAAGATGAACATCAATTATCCATTTACATTAAACGGTTAAGGATTTTCATAAAATGACCTCTCTGGAAATTATCGGTTAACCGTTTGTAATAAAAGGTTCGCCGTTTGTTTCCAGTAACCTGCAAAACAAATTAGCCTTATCCGGTTTTGTTAAACGATGCTACACGAGTACAATCTTCAATTCTGGATTTTATCGGTTAACCGTTTAAATAAACGGTTCACTGTTAAATTCCAGTAGCCTTCCCAGCTTTTTGTGTTTTTTGTTTTTTTTAATCGATTAGAGCTTAGGCAATATGTTGCTCTCTGGTTTTAATCGGTTAACCGTTTAAAAGAAAACGGTTCACCGTTTATTTCCAAAATCACATTTTAAACCAGATTTTGCAGAGAATCATTTTCTAATTTGAAAGTCCATCTTTTATTAATATAATTGGAATGATTATAAGGCTTTCGTTTATTTAAGAAATAGCTCCAACATTTTATAAAAAAATCATTTAAAGTTTGTTATCATCAAAATCAATATTATTAACATATTCATGTTAACAATCTCTCCATTTTTTATGATGACAAACTTCAATCAATATTTTGCTCCCCCGTAATAAAAGCTCCCCTTAAATGTATGGCCAAATTAAGAAATGTCCAATAAAAAGATTTTTGCTCAAGAAAATATTTTTAAATTCATTTTAAATCTCCCCATAATTATCTCCCACTTCATCATCAAAAAGAAAAGAGAGAAAAGAAAACCATAAATCTGTTAAAGAAGAAGTTACCCAGTTTTGGCGAGCGACAATTTTGGCAGAGATTCCCCTTAAAAAGGAACAAAACCACTAATATAAGATGAGATTTAAAAACACTTCCAAAATATAGTAACAACAACTCCATCATCCAACAAACCAACAACTCCATCAACCAATATCAAATCAGCCAATATCAAGTCATCCAACATCAAGACCATCACAAAAACATGTCATCAAAATCCAACAAGATCATATAGAGGTAGTAGTGTATATAAAAATATAAATAGCAACACACAAACAAACAAAATATGAAATGTATGTGCGAAAATAGAACTCAGAAACTATGGAGGTGGAGAAGATGTGCTCCCCGGATCATAACCAAAATAACGGAGATGAGTGCGTTGTCCAGCGATTAGCTCAAGCTGCTGATCAATGCTCTGCTGCTGGAAGGTCTGAAAGTCAGAACGTAGCTGCTGGTGGTCACGGGAGAAAGTGACCAAACGATCGATAATCAGCTACTGCCGCCGCTCCGAAATCTTGCGAACATCAACAACCAGCTGCTGCATAACGTCCGAAGCAGGGGGCTGAATTGGAGCTGGAGGTGGCTCAGAAGCAGAGGGCTGCTCAGGAACAGCAGATGGCTCAGGAGTAGGAGGCTACTTGGGAGCCAGTGGCAGCTCGGAAGAGGAGGGAATGTCAGCATCCATCGCACGATCCTCAGAGTCAGAGTCAGCTGGAGGCCGGGGGACAAAACGGCGATGCGGAGGATGAGGATGAGCTCATAATCTAAAATCTGGAAGCTTATCGGGAGGATAGACATCGTTGAGCATCTGATCGTCCTCTGGAGCAATTAAGATATCCCGATTTTTGGAGTTTTTTTTTGTCTTTATCCACTCTCTATTCTTCCTAGAAAAGCCGATACTAGTCACGGCCTCGGGACCAATCCGTCTAGTCTCCATATAACCGATATCGAGAAGAGGCACCTCAAAGTGTCGCAGTATCTTAGTAATGATACTGGCATATGGAAGCAAGTGGTGGTTAACTGCGGGAGTACTCAACATGTGCCGCACAATAACATAGCCGAGCTTAATAGGACGACCTGAAATGAGGCTATCTAATAGGCCAACGTCCAACCTCGTAATCTCATCCGAGTGACCCTTCCTAGGTGTCACTATGTGCTGTAAAATAGTGTGAAGAATGCGAACTTGAAGAGGTAAAAGTTGAGACTGAAAAGGTAGATTACAGATCTCATTAGACAAGTCTCGACGGCGACAAATATTACGGACTCCATCAACATGATTAAAACTGTCAAAAGAAATGGCTTTTCTAGAGGTATAAATTTCATGACCCTCACTAGAGATACCTAGAAAGCCATTTAGGTCCTCATTATCAAATTCTATAGGCACACCGCCGACTTGAGTAACTATCCTATCTAGGCGAGTTGTGGAGATTTCCATGTTCGAATAAAAGACTCGCACTAAATTGGAATAAACTCGGTCATCAAAGTCAATAGCAGACTCCCAAGGCTGAAGCATATCCCTAATGCTTCTACCACATACAACTAAGGTACTGAAATCATCTATTTCAACTTAGAAAGAGTCAAGTACCTTTCTACCATTGAAGCGATTCTCGAACCGCTTGGCCAAGGAAGGCATGGGGAAATGAATTCTTTCGAATTCAGAGACTTCCCGTGGTGGTATAGGATTCCTTGGAGGCACAGATTTTCTCCTGAGATTTCTCCGAGGGGGCTCAGCCATGGTGAAGAGTAATGAAGTTTGAAAATTGTAAGAGAGATGTGAGGAGAAGAAGATGAACCGATTATTTGTTTAGGAATGAGTAAATGATGTGATTTTGAGGCTCAATTTGGTTGAAGAAGAGCAAGAATCAGGTAAAAATTGAAGAAACCCGAACAACTGCACTTAGGGTTTGGATTTGGGATTTTTTTTATTTTGGGCTTGATTTGAAGATTTGAATCGGTGAAAGTGTTCTAAAAGTGATAAGAAATGATGTTATAGGTTTGATTTGGCAAGAAAAACAAGAAAAATGAAGGTTTGAGGGCAGAGGAAGCTTTGGCTGTGCAACAATGGCTGAAATGTTGAAAGGGCAACTGGAGAAGGAGAAGAAAAACCTTTGAACAGTTTTATATCCACGAAAACGGTTAACCATTTATTTAAACGGTTAAGGGGTAATTTCCAGAGGCTAAAGAATGGGAAATGGTGAAAGGTTAATCTCTTAACAGCTAAGGAGTAACTGCTAGAGAGCTCTATGTTTTTAAACTATTTACCGATTGCATCAAATGGTGAAAGGGTAAAAAGACAGACATCATAATCTCGTTTCTAGAATAAAACAGTTCACCATTTATTGGAAACGGTTATCTATTTATTTTATCTATAATTTCGCACATTTGATTTAATTTTTGGCCAGCAAATAATACATTCCAAGATCATTTAATTGATCTAAAAATGTTTTATGAGCCATTTTAAGGCATGATTCATGGACATGTATTCAAGTAATGAATTCATATAATCAATCAAGAATTAACAAAACAAACACATCATTTGAATATCAAGCTTAAGCATTTCATAAATATTAAATCATCAAATCACCAATAAGTGAATCAATTCAATATACTCAATAGCATGAATAGAGACGTTAATGCGAAAATCTCATCATCCCAAGTTCATGCCGAATTTTTGAAAATTGTTCTTCAGCAAGAGGTTTGGTAAAAATATCAACAAGTTGTTTTTTTCTGTAGAAATAAACTCTAATGCAATATCCCCATTTTGAACATGATCTCTCAAGAAATGATGTCTTATTTCTATATACTTGGTTCGAGAGTGTTGAATGAGATTCTTTGAAAGATTTATAGCACTGATATTATCACACTTAATAGGAATTTATTCTAGGTTAATACCATAATCTCTAAGTGTTTGTTTCATCCAAAGAGCTTGTGCACAACAACTTCCTGCGGCTATATATTCAGCCTCGGTAGTTGGGAGTGCAACAGAATTTTATTTCTTGCTAAACCATGAAATAAGTGAGTGACCTAGGATACAGCATGTTCCACTAGTGCTTTCTCTATCAACTTTATAACCGACAAAATCCGCATCCGAATAACATGTTAAATCTATATAAGTTCCCCTAGGATACCAAAGGCCAATATCTATGGTTCCACTCAAATAACGGAAAATTCTTTTAACAGCAAGCAAATGGGATTCCTTGGGACATGATTGAAATCTGCGCACAAACATGCACTAAACATGATATCGGGTCTACTTGCAGTTAAATAAAGTAAAGATCCGATCATACCTCGATCCATTTTGATATCCACTTATTTGCCTTTTTCATCTTTGTCAAGTTTGGTTGTTGTGCTCATTTGAGTGTTTTTGGTCTTTGAGTCATCAATGCCGAATCTTTTGAGTAGATCTTTTACATACTTGGCTTGATTTATGAAAATTCATTCCTCATTTTATTTTATTTGTAGTCCAAGGAAGTACTTCAACTCTCACATCATACTCATTTCAAATTCATTACTCATGCAAGATGAAAATTCTTTACACAACAATTCATTAGTAGAACCAAAAATAATATCATCAACATAAATTTGAACAACAAGTATGTCTTTGTCCTTATGTTTGACAAAGAGAGTAGTATCCATTTTATCCATTGAAAAATAATTTTCTAACAAGAAATTCTTAAGCCTATCATACCATGCTTTAGGTGCTTGTTTTAAGCCATACAATGCTTTAAATAACTTATAAACATGATTTGAAAAATTTTTATTTTCAAAACCAGAGGGTTGTTTTACATACACTTCTTCCATTATAAAACCATTCAAAAAAATCATTTTTCACATCTATTTGAAATAAAATGAAATCTTTATGACATGCAAATGCCAACAACATTCTAATTGATTCTAGTCTAGTTATGGGTGCAAATGTTTCATCAAAATCAATTCATTCTTCTTGGTTGTAACCTTGAGCCACTAATTTAGCTTTATTCCTTATAACCACACTGGATTCATCCATCTTATTTCTAAATATCCATTTAGTACCTATGACGGATTGATGTTCCGGTTTATGAACTAATTCCCACACATTGTTTCTTTCAAATTGATTTAACTTCTCTTGTATTGCCATAATTCAAGATTCCTCATTTTCCGTCTCCGCAAAGGATTTGGGTTCAATTTGAGAAATAAATGCATTATGCTCACAAGTATTTCTAAGTGATGATCTAATTGTAACACCTCGTGAGGGATCTCTTAAAATTACATCCTTAGGGTGAGAAGAAACATACCTCCACTCTTTGGGGAGTGATTGAGAAATACCTTCATTTTGCTCTACATTCATTTCTTCATGTTGCTCATCTTGATTCCCATGAGACGCATCATTTTGATTATCTTTTGATGATTCTTTTTGTACGTCTTCATCTACATCATTATCAACAACAACTTTCTCCGTAGAGGAGGGATTAGATTCATCAAATGTAACATGCATAGATTCTTCTACAACTAGTATATTTTTGTTATAAACTCTATAAGCTTTGTTTGAGTTTGAATATCCAAGAAAAATACCAACATTAGATTTTGGATCAAATTTACCAAGATTGTCTTTTGTGTTCAAAATAAAACATTTGCATCCAAAAATTTTGAAATAACCAATATTGAGTTTTCTATATTTCCAAAGCTCATATGAAGTTTTGTTAAGGTTAGGTCTAATCAACACACGATTTAAAACATAACAAGCGGTGTTGACGGCCTCGACCCAAAAATACTTAGGCAATGAATTTTCATTCAACATAGTCCTAGCCATTTTTTGAATGGATCTATTCTTTCTCTCAACAACTTCATTTTGTTGTGGAGTTCTAGGTGATGAAAATTGATGCTCAATACCAAAATCATTACAAAAAGTCTCAAATGCATGATTTTCAAACTCTCCTCCAGCCACCATGAGACCTTTCTCTTTTATTTCCTTACTACTGCTTCCTAACTGGTAAAGCAAGCTGACTACTCATTTGATTTTCTATGTATTGGAACATTATATTCATATTTAGCGTCAAATCAACCACTTATTCTGCAAGTGTTGGTTATGGGCCAGTGTTGCTACCTTGCCTCTTAGGTGGGCTTAGGACCTGTGGCAACTCGTGACTTCGACGACTTCATTGGCTTTGTTGACTCATGATTTCGTAGTACTTGATTTTGGCGACTAACTATGCCATCCCCACATATAAATATGGCATTAAACTATTGACATAGAAATCTGTTCAATTTGAAAAACAAATAAGTGGGTACAATATAATAAATGAGACATAAATAATTAGCATAGTTCAATTTAGCCAACACCTACGAATAGAGAAAGAATAATTTTTTTCTATTGAATAATGATTACATAGAGTTTCCCTTTTTTTTTGGGTTATTTATTAGTATATGTCATCTTGTGTATAGAGAAAAATCCATTTAATTGTGACTTGAACTACTTCTAATAACTTTTTATCAATGAATTCAAAACTTTATCAGGAGTTAACACTTATCTCTTTCTTAAATTCAAATTGTGCTTATAGATTCTTCTCATTTTAATGGGCATAGATAAAACGTTTTGGCTTAAACAAGGCTTCTAATAGCTAAGCTCTCTAGTAGTTGACCTTATTTAATTTCTTAATAGCCCCTTTAAAAATTAAAAATAAATTATCTTTTTCAGTCTCATATGCATTTCCCATTCCAAATTTATCTTTATTTTTACCTACATAATGCATTAATAGGTATGACCCATTATTTAAAACTACAAAAATCAATTCATTTTCATCAAATCTAGTCCTAGTTGGGTATATTGTATCTATTAGACCAAAAATAAGATAGGTCTAGTTAGGGGCCAAATAACTACAAAGCCCATGAAGATGTGGACAAACTGCCTAGGATAAACCATCTAAGTGGCAAGGCTTTAAAGCCCAAAAAGTGCCAAGGTCCTAGACTCATACCTTGAGACAAACCACCACCTGGGATAAATCATCAAGTGGCAAGGTTTCAAAGACTAAAAAGATTTTAAGGTCCTAAGATCTTGTCCGAAGACAAACCACCTAGGATAATCTTCCTAGGTGGTAACGCCCCAAGGCCCAAAAGGTTCCAAGGTCTTAGGCTCCTATCTTAAGACAAACCATCTAGGATGAACCACCTAGGTGGTAAGGCTTCAAAGCCCAAAATGTTCCAAGGTCCTAGAGTCCTATCCTATGACAAACCACTTAGGATAAACATTTTTTCCATTAACCCATAGACAAGCTTGCATATTCATATGTCAATTAACATGGGCACAAGAATATAAGTGCTATTAGATGTCACAAGAATAATGACACTTGTAATCAAAGTAATTGGGAACTAATTCAAGTCAACTTCGCCTATAAATAAACATTCCATTCTTACTAAAATGTTTTAAAAAAATTGGACTTAAAAAGGGGAAACACTAACTTTCTCTCATACGTTTCTCTCTCAAAATTTATATTTTCAAATATTCAAAAAATGACTTGATAATCAGAGGATTTACGCAGGTAAAACTAGCCCTTTGATCATTCTCTTGTGTTTGTAGAGTATTATTGGACAATGACACTCTAATCTTCTAAAAAAGTGGACTTATAGGAGGAGATTCAAAGGCCCATTAAAATCAGCCAAAGGGTAAACTCATTATCGTTAGATCCAACAGAGAGGAACCTAAATCTTAAAAGGGGTCATCCTTAGTTGGAATTACCACCTAGTAAATTGAGATAACATTTGCACCAATAAATTGGCACTATCTTTAGGGACTTTTGATTAAAAGTCTTCGAAGCCCTACTGTGAGCATGGATGCAAACCGTGAGTACTATAACCTTGAGGTTGATTATCAAAGTTCCAATGTAGATGCGGAAGTTCACTTTCGATGAAAGAGACGATAATGAGATCTAGAGAATGATGATACGGTGCTTAATCACTTTCGATGAAGGAGATGGCAATGAGATATGAAGGATGATGATACGATGCCTATCTATCCTCCTCAAAATCTTAGCTGAATCCACGTCACCATGCTATATGCTGAGGACAATCTCATGTTATTTGACTTCAATAACAAGTAGATTAGTTGGCTTATAACTTAAATAGAATGTTCGACTAATTCCAAGCTCAAGCTGAGGAAGGAGATAACTCAAGTGGAGGTAATGTGGTTGATTATAGCTTCTCTAGAATGAGGTTTAGACAAGAATCAAGTGAAGATGATCTTAAACATTCTCTGAACCAGCGAAGAATTATAAAGAGAATGACTAGAGAAGATTTAGACTAATGAGAGGAAGTCGACGAAGGATTACAAAAGAGGATGTAGAGACTTGAGAAAATGGTTCGAGAAATTTGATTCCTTGATGGCACAACAGCAGAACCTAAGCTACCATTTACTCTGGATATAATGACAACAAAATATCCATGTAGGTTCCATTTATCTCAGATAAAACCTTATAATGGACAAATGGATCATATTGAGAAATATAGAATTGTGTTGCACTCTTGTAGAAGTGCAAGGTGTAACACAAGTAATTCTTTGTCGAGCTTTTTTTCTTACTTTAGTAGGAGTAGTAAAAGATGGTTTCAATGTTGAGACCACACTCTATCTCATTCTTTCGAGATTTGAGTACATAATTTATGTCCCATTTCCAAAGTGATCAACAAAAAAGAAAATCAGTGACTTACCTCTCGATTGTCAAACAATAGGGGGAGTCCTTAAAATACCACATTAAAAGATACAATAACGATATCACCCAAGTAGATAATTATGATGATGGTATAACACTTTTTTAGTATTAGGCTTAAGATGGGAAAACTGTAGTGTTTGGTTTAAAAAAAGCCACAAACGTCTTACTCTGACATACTTGCAAAAGCTAAAAATACGTCAATACTAAAGAAAGATTTCAAAATGAAAATTGAGAAAAAAGAGAATCAAGTAAAGAAAAAGAAAGAAAGATAATCAATAAGAAAGAAAGGTTGGTAGACCTGACCTACTAAGAATAGATCAATTTCATCATAGGAAGTGCTCTGAAGTTTGGGAAATTCATCCTTGTTTAGCCTTTCAATTCACTAGCTTTATGGAGCTTAATACTCCCCAAGAGCAAATTCGTATACAGGTAAGAAATTTAAGTTTATTTAGAACCCACCTCTTATAAGGACATATCATCCCCAAAGAATCCAAATAAGTGCTGCGAGGTCCATAAAGATCATGGGCGTCATACCTTTGATTGTTTTAAGCTTAAAGAACAAATAGAGAGTTTCGTTTGACAAGGATGTGGCGTTGACTGATGAGTGGTAGGATGCTATTGTACCAAAATACTGATGTGACGTTGACCGATGATGTGGCAACATCTTATTGGACCAAAATGCTGATGTAGTGTTGACTGATGATGTGTTCCAGCCAATTAAAACTTGCTACGTGGCGCAATTCTGAGTGTCCGAATTGTTTTTATTTTATAGTCATGATTTACCCATTATATCTGAAAATAAAAGGGCTTTCCCCTAATTTGAGACTTCTGAATCCATTTTTGAGCTCTATTTTCTGTAATTCTCTCTTCATCATAATAAAATTATCATTTTACCTCTAGTTTAATTATGAGTTGTTAGTTTAGTTTCAAGATTGGGTTGAAAGTGAAACCTCAACATGATATGGATTTAATTAGGTAAGTTTATTTTCTATTCCTATATGATTTATGTGGTTATTTTGACTCATTATCGACAAACATTGTATCTTATCTAAATTTTGCACGGTACACCAGCTCCCTAGTGAAAGATCGTTAATGTCTGACACAATAAGCACTTAGCACTATATTTATCAGAGAGAAATTTTTCTTTAGTATTTTATGAGTTTTCTTGACTCAGTGTTGACAGAGAGTGGATCTAAGATATTTAATGAATAGTCTTGCCACGTTGTCAGAAAGATTATTATCGTCAGGCATAGTGTGTTCTTGACATTATACTTAGTGGAAGATGATTACCCTCTAGTACACTGAGCATTTGATACTATATTTATTAGAGTGAGGATTATGAGAAGTGGAAATACTCCCTTCATGAATTAATTAGAACTAAAAGGAAATATTAAGCCCATGGTGAAGTGTTAAGTGTGAATTCAAATATTCAAGCGTTTCATTTACATTGTTTTCATCTTTAATTCACTCCCACCATTTTATTTTAAAATCTAAGAAAAAATCACTTACAACCAACTCATATATACACTTAGAAAATTAACCCTACGCGAAATTAAATCTACATTCTCATGAGATTGACACTCGTCATCGTAAATCTATACTACAATAGATTCGTGCGTTTGCGAGTACAATAAAATTTACACAACACTAGCCAATGTTGTGATGGTGAATAAAACCAATGGGAAATAGATGATGGGTCGAGTAGCAGCCCTGAACCGCTTTGTCTTTCGAGCCACAAGTTAGTGCCTTCCTTTCTTTAAGGCTCTTAAGAAATGAAAAGCGATGAAGTGGACTGAGGAATGTGAAGAAACATTTCAAAAGCTTAAGGAATATTTAAGAAGCCCTTTTTTGCTTGTTAAGCCAATCTGAGGTGAGTCCTTCTTCTTTTATCTTGCAGTGTCTGAATAAACCACTACCTCTGCCCTTATTCGAAAATATGATGGAGTGCAAAGACCTATATATTATACAAGTAGCATTGGCTGATACAGAAACAATGTATCTAAGTCTTGAAAAAATTATTCTAGCTTTGATTATTTCAGCAAGAAGACTAAGGCCTTACTTCCATGCTCATACCATAATCGTCCTTCTTGATCAGCCAATTAAACAAGTTTTAGCTAAGATTGACATTTTAGGAAGGATGACCAAGTGGGCTATTGAGCTTAGAAAGTTTGACATTTTGTATCATCCTATGACATTATTGAAAAGACAAGTAGTGGCAAACTTTATTGCTGAGTTTACTGAAAGAGAGGTGATATCACTTTATCCTGAAGAGGAACATCATGATAAATGATTTCTCTACGTCGATGGTTCCTCTAGTAGATAAGGACGTGGTAGAGAGTTTATAGCAATCCCCTCAGACAATGTTGAGATTGGATGTACTTTTAAGTTTGACTTTAACGCTACCAACAATAAGGCAGAGTGTGAAGCCCATATGGCTGGCCTTAGGCTAGTTTGGGCATTAAGTGTAGAGGATTTAGTTGCCTTTGGTGACTCTCAGTTGGTAGTTAATAAAGTGAAGTGTAACTATACAGCTCAAGATTTCAACATGATTGCACATCTTGATCAAGTTAATAAGTTGCTAAGGGACTTTAATTATAAGGTGAAGTAAATTCCCCGGAAAAAAACACATGAGCTGATGCATAAGCTCAACTGGCTTTCTCACCTAAGAAGACTTACTAAGATTAGTTCCAATAGTCATTATTCTTGAGCAAAACATAGTCAAATATGAAGAAAAAAAAAGTTTAAACCATGGACCATTAAAGTTCTTAATAGACTCAATTATGAGTTATTTTATGAATGAAAATTTTCTAGAGGAAAGAATAAATAAAAAAAAATGTGAGATACCGAGCTTCAAAGTATGTGATTATAGACAATCAACTTTACAAATGTGCATATTTCACTTTTTTTTCTCAAGTGTTTGACATCCAAAGATAGAGATAATGTCCTACATGAATCCATAAAGGGATATGTGGAAATCATTCTAAAGGTCGGCACTCATTTACAAAGCTATAAAAGAAGGATACTTTTGGTTGTTTAAACAATGAGATGCCTTGGAGTTATGATAAGTGCCAAAGATTCGCCATTATACCCAAGCAACCTTTGGAGAAGCTAACTCTTCTTCTCACTCCTTGGCTATTTGCCCAATGGAGATTGATTTAATTGATCCTTTTTTCAAAAGGAAAAGAGCACATAAAGTTTGCTATAATTGCCATTGATTACTTCACAAAGTAGATGGAGGTTGAGCCTTTGGCAATTACTAATGAGAAGAGAACTACTGATTTTATTTAGAAGAATATCATATATTAATATGGTGTACCTCATTTTATAATCAAGAAGCAATTTGGCAACGACAATTTTCGTGAGTTTTGTAGAAAACTTAACATAAAGAATTGTTACTCTTCTCTTACCCATCCTCAAGCCAATGAGCAAGTAGAAACTACCAATTAAGTAATTAAGTAAATTCTCAAGGCTAAGCCAGAGAAAGCCAAAGGAACGTGGCCAGTTGAGTTGCCATTGTCCAATGGTCTTATAAAACTACTCCAAGGACTCTTATAGGATAATCTCCCTTCTTCTTGGCATTTGGGGTAGAAGTTGTCATCCCTGGTGAAATAGGAACACTGACTTATTGGGTGCAACACATGATCTTGTCATCTATAATGAACTATAATGCCAAATCTTAGACCTCTTAGAAGAAAAAAATGGATTTGGCTATGATCAAGGTCATTGCCTAGGGCAAAGCAGCTCGTTCCTACAATGCTTGGGTCAAAACCTGAAGGTTCAGAATAGAGACTTTTTTCTAAAGAAGGTTTTACTCAACATTCAGGAGCCAGGGGTTGGCACCCTAGGTCTTAATAGGGAAGGACCTTACATAAGTAAAGAAGTAGTTAATACTCATTGTAGAAATATCACTAGATATTTCAACCCATCCTTTTAGTTTCGATTACGAAAAAGAATTAGTTATTACACTAGTTCATGAATCATGACACAAATTTGATTTCTATCAATATATGAAAGAAAAGATTCTTTTACCTTAAATGGAAAGATCTTGGGACATGCTTGAAATATTGAGCATTTTAGGATTTACCATCAATAGTATGATCTTGTACTTATGATCGTTTAAGTTTGATCTTCTTTTAATGGATAAACAAGTTTTGCAAAGACAAGATACGGATGAATAAAAGACTAATTCTTTTAGTTATGCAAGTTCTCCATTTTGATTATCCATGAAATGTTTTTTAATAGACTAGTGATGATGATGAATGTCCTTGGATGAATTCCAAATTTTCATAAACTTAACATGTGAAAATTTTGTATCTTTATTCAAGTTCAAATAAACAAAGGAGCATATCATTCCAAAGATAAAAACTAAAAAAAACACATAAAATAAAATTCAAATTTTCATCTCCTAAAGGGTCAACTACTACAAAATGCTCAAAGCTCCTAAGCTAAAGAAAAACCCTCGGATATTCCTATTATATTAACCATCATCATGTTGTTGCTCATTAGGTGAAACACAGGGTGCCTTTTGAAAAGATCCTCGAACCTTCTGGTATAACTATAAATATCTCCTCAATCAAGTGAGTATCCCTTGTGCCATCTATATCTCCATCATCAATGCATGTCTTAGAGCTATTATCCTCAGTCGGCTTGCTAATCAAATTTCACACCAAGCTCTTTCAGGTGCTTGTCAACCACTTTTATATTGGCATCAAGATTGTAGCAAACAAAGAATATATGGCAATCTTTCAATCTCTTTAAATATTCCTCATAGCCTAGGTCAAGCATGCTTTTAATTTGCTCCTTGGCTATAGAAACTTCCTTTTCAAGCTTCTTGGCTTTCTTTATTTTAGCATTTGCTTTATTCAAAGTTGTTTTTTCCTTGGCTTTAGCGTCATCCAATGAACGTTGAATCTCAAAGTTGTACTCTATAGCCTTTGAATATTGGAAACTCAGTTCTTGGACTTTTGTTTCAACTACCTTAGCCCTATCCTCAGACGTGGATAAAACGACCAAGGTCTACATAAGATAAATCTAATTTAGTAAGTAGAATGACCTAAAAAAAAATAAATAAGGAAACTTAAGGCAAACTTGAGAGATTTAATAAGATTAAGGGTTTCATTGTCTTTTATCATGGTTGAAGAATGAAGGCATACAAAGAACTGATTCATTAAGGGAGTCTGTGATGTAAAATTATAAATGCCCTTTGTAGATGAAAGAGGAGGAGGAATAAAGGGTGCAATGTGCTCCGATTGGGATATAATCTAAAAAGATGAATCACCTTGTTTCTGTTGTTTCTCTTGAACTATGTTCGAAATCACCAACCTCTTCCTCCTCTCACCTTTAAGACTAACATTACGAGAACCCTTCGCAGCCATCGCTTAAGTTTCCTTCTCAAAAAAAGAGATGTTTGGAATAATACCACGCTCAATTAAGACTTCTTCAAAACAAGCAGTTGAGATGATGTGCTTACTCAAGCTTAGGCTTAAAGCTTTTGCTATATTTTTTTTCTTCATCTACTGAAAGGCGAAGGTAAATCCACTCATCGGCAAAACCAAGGAAGAAAAAGTAGTTTTGATTTATGGAAAGAACTTATAATAAGAAATAATAAATTATTATAAGAAAATGAAATTCTATTAGGTTGATAAGATTGAGTCTAGATCCTAACTTTAGAATGTTCTATACTTGCCCCGAACTCCTAATTGCCTCTAACAAAAAATTGGTAAGGTTTCCAAGTCTTGTCCTGATGACTAGGTTCATCATAAAAAAGAATCTTGTCCGAATTAGGATGGGCAGGCAGACACAAAAAACCTTCAACTTTAGGACATCTCTATGGATGAAAAAGACTCTAAAATTCAGCCATAGCAGGATCCTCAAATCCTAATAACACCAAAGAGACTACGTTCCAATGATACAACACTACGCTTTAGGAGATAGCTGAGCTGGAGCAAAGCCCGAAGGACATATAATATCTTTCGAACATAAAGTTGAAATGGAAGTCGTACTCTAGAATTTAAGTGAAGCACGATGAAATATTATTGATCTATGAATGTTATATCTCAAAGGACGTTTCACCTAATCCATATTTAATCGTCTTTATCTACTAAGGATAGGTATCTTTAACTGCAGGTTCGTCCTCATCCTCAGAATTAACCTTCTCTCTTCTTATTATTTCATCTACATATGCACTACTATCCTCATGTATCTTCTATTTTAACTCACAACTACCTACATCACTCGTAGTAGCATGAATAGTTGTTAAAGAAATAACATCCACCACTATTTTCTTATCCTTGGTCATTTCGATAATAGGTCTTCTTAAACTAAGAAAAGCCTACGAAGTCAGAAAGACCTATGATTACTCTCCTAAGTATAGTAAATAATAAATAATAAAAAGTAATAGATAAATAAAAACTCACTAAAAGTTGTCGGAAGGTCGCTAGAAAATCACTAGAAGGTCGTTAGAAAATCATTAGGAAGTTGTAGGAGGGTTTACGCAGCATTTCTCTCTCTAGTTTTTCTTTCTTTAAATTTATATTTCCAAAGATCTGGTAATTGACTTAACTATCGGAGGGTCCATGTGGTAAAGGCAGCGCTCTGGTCCTTTTGCTATGTTTACATAGTATCATTGGAAAATGACACTCTCATCTCCTAAGGAAGTGGACTCATAGAAGGAGATTAAAAGGCCTATTAAGATATGCGGAAAGGGTAAACTCATCATTGTCATATCTGTTAAAGAGGAACCCCAATCCTAAAGCCATTCTCAATTAGAATTACCACATAATAAGTTGGGATAAAATTTGCAACAACATTATTCATTTTCATCAAATCTAGTCCAAGCTAGGTATATAGTATTCTCTAATTGCCCAAAACTACATATTAATATAGTTTCAAATAAGACGTTTCAGAAGTACAAATAAATCCGTAAAGAAAACCACTTACTCGACCCGAAAAAACATAATTGCTCAACCTTTTTTCTATTGCTAATTGGGCAGTCTCTCTAATTTTGTTTTCTTATGTTATCTTGTTAAAAGCTTAGACGATGTATCCAAAAAGCAATTGCGGCAATCGGTCATGGAAGCGAAGCAACCTTTTTCCAACTTGCTGGCATTTTTGTTTTTATGCTCTAAACTTGATGTTATTGGCAAGAGCTCATTTATTTTTCTTTTTTTGATAATTATTTGCAAGAGATTTTGATCTAATCGTTTTAAAAGATACGAATTATCATTTTCTTTTTAACTTTTAAGACGATTTAATCTACTTGCATAAAATTCATTAAGATATTAGTTTGCAGTTTAGAAAGATAAAACTATTACTACTTCTAATAATATTATATAGAGATAATATATTGAAATTATAATAAATTAGTTATTGGGTATTGGGGGAGAGTGAGATAAACAAGGGATCAAATATCCCCATCTTATTCTAGCTTGGCTTTACTCTACAACAACTGGAGCTATTCACTTAATTAAGATTTCAGTAGCTATGCTCTCAAATAACAGCTCCAGCAGCTATGCTCTCTAGTAGTTGGGTCCATTCACTTATTCAAGCTTCTAGTAGCTGGGCTCTCCAACTGCTATGCTGTCTGCTACCGGACTTGTTTATCTAAGCTTCCAGTTATTGTACTTTCTAACAACTACACCAGACTTCTTCTTCTTATCTAAACTTCTAGTTATTATACTTTCCAACAACTACATTACCGTGCTTTCCAACAGTTGATCTATCCCTTTTGACTTATTTATGATCTTACTGCAAATTAATAATTCTACTACATGATTCATGACACCAGCATTCTTCTTTCACCTTTCACATTTCTAATAACAATAGCATTTATCATCTTTGTAATGGACATAAACTTAAGACTTTCACAAACTAATTTCTTCTAATATCTTTGTACTAAAAATTTTTCCATTTTCACAAACATGAATTAGTATGGTTTCATGTGATACTTCAAAAATAATTAATAAACATGCGATGGCAACAAGCAGAGTTTAGCATGACTTCACATATTCCAAACCCGCACCCATTAAATAAATCCTGCTCACAAGTCATATCTATTGTCGAATTTTACATTTCTCAATCTCAATCCCACTACTCGATGGATATGTAGTATATTCTCAAATTCCAAGAATAATGACCAAAAAATACATTTGATCACATCTAATAATATATTAAAAGGTATAAATTCCCAATATCAGCTTAAAATAAAAACACAGGAAAGACTTTAATTTCCATCCAAGAAATGTGAAATTGAAGTTCAAGCAAGTATCAATGAGAAGAAAAAGGATATGGCTATTTGCACTCTAAATATTACTTTAAACACTTTATTATTTTGTACACCCATAACTTAATTATAAAAAATTAATTTTTATTTTGTACACTCTTTAAAATTTTAAAAATATCCTTACTTCAATTATGTAAGTTTTATTTACTTAAAACACTAATAAGTCTATTCAACACATTATTTTAAAGAAATTTTTACTTAAAACACTAATAAGTCTATTCAACACATTATTTTAAAGAAATTTAACATATATTTACAATAATATAATTAAATCAAGTTGTAAATAAAATTTTTAACATAATTTTAGTTATTATTTTTTTTGTCAATATTGAATTTTGCACCAAAAATAACGGAATAATACAAAATATTCCATAAATACTCCAAAAAAAACAAAGAAAGAACGAAAGGGTAAGAGATGAAGAGGATGAAGAGACTAAGAAGATGAAGAAGAATGGTCAAATCCCCAAAAAAAAAAAAGACAAAAGTTTTTAAAAAGTATTACCCATATTTTGTAGTCAAAATTTTTCTTAAAATTATTTTTTTATTATTTATCAAAATATTAATTAAGATGTTGGCAATAAAAATTTTAGAGTTTAAAATATGAGAATTATAAATTGAATAATGAGTATGTTTATAATACTTCACATTCTGAGTATTTTTATAATGCATATTTTTATTAAAATTAGTGTGAAGAAAAATTTTAGAATCCAAACAACCAAAGAAAAGAGAGAAAGAGCGCTCAAAAGTACTTAGTTGTAGGGTTTGACCAGATCGACATGTAGTTACTCTCATTGGTGGAAACTCCCAATAACTTAGTTACTGTCATAAGGGTATCTGCTTGCCCCATTTACATGTTACCCACAGTAATACATCAAGAACCCACAATTAGTAAACAAGCTCATCAGCCCAAGGGCGTCAAATCCCTGACATCAAGAACCATTACAAAACAAGAGTACCCATCATGTTCTAAATATTATTTTATTAAACAAGAGTACCCATCATGTTCTAAATATAATTTTATCATGAGCATTTGATTGGGAACTAAAAACACAAAGCAGTGTACACTGGTTCTGTTGCTTCCTGTATGACAGTATTCCATGATTTTGGCTAACAGTAATTTTTTCACCTGCTCAAATATAGAAATTAACTTCACCAGCAACTTAATGAAGGGCGGAAACAAACAACTATTCATATGAATTGAAAGCAGGAATACATTTTATTTTGCTTAAAATAAGTCTTGGAAGAAACCATAATATTCCCAAACAAAAGAACACTACTACAAACTAAAAAGTTTAAACGCACAAGCAAGCTTGCATCAAACTTTTTGTTTGGACAGCGTTACATAACACAACAGTCGACAATAAATTAATATATAGATCATATACTTCTTGCTACCAATAGTTGGAGATGGATAAACAACATATAGCAACTTGGCTCCCACTATTTAGAAACCATGAATCTTGATGAATTCCTTCTTCACAATACCAGCCTGTTCAATCAAAGATTTGGGGGAAAAAAAAAATAAGAAGAAGAAGAATGATTGAATAAAGGCTCCTGCAAATATACCTTCTACATAATAACTACTTAATGAAAACATTGGTTTACCTGAACGAGGAAGGTGGACACATTCTTCCTCTGGTCTCCCTGAAGCTGTATGACCTGAACACAAGAGGATTCATTACATAAGACTTTGCCGCTATTTCCCAAAAAAAAGATATTTGTCTAATGCAGCATGCAAATTATAAAAATTGTTAACATCTCCTAATAAAGACCATTGAGAAAAAGACAATAAACCATCTTAAAGTCATCAAGTGAAGGGTCAGGAGGCAAACCTGGCCTAACTCAGGGTCCTGTACAACAGTACCATTACAGCAGAACTCTTTCTTGAGGTCCTTGAGAATCTTGTTGTAGCTGAATTCTTTCTTCAACCCTTGCACAGTTGTCAGGCTTTTCCTCCCATTACGTTGCTGCACGCGAATATGCACATAATCTTTTGAACCAGCACCTGAGTCCTCAGCATTTGCCTCAGCAAAGGGATCTGCCGTACAACAAAACAAACGGAAACACACAAACCAATACTCATTAGAAACACATGCTACTCTCCTGGATGATCGAATCGAGAAACTCTGGCAGTCACAGATATCGCCAAACCATTCTAAAGACGGTAAACATTACATACCAAAGGCAGATGGAATCTGGGTGTCAAATTCAGACATGAAACTTGGTTGTTGGAGTGTCAAAGAGTCCGTAACCAGCAAGAAATTGGCTTCAATTCACTTAAATTGCTCTTAGCTGGAAGAGAGGATAGGAAGAAACTATCAGACAAAGTTCAAAACAATAACGAGTGAAATCTTAACCGCAACAGTCCATGAATTTCCTAACTACTCTAAATTATTAGAAAACACATTTAAGCTACTAGCAATCAAAAATCACATGCTATATACATAGATGATCGTCTTTGGTTACTACTTTTCTCAGCAGATTAATTGCAAGTACCCAATCGATAATACCCACTCGATGATCATCTTAAATTATGTTCAGTGCCCTGACTTCTATCAGCCAATGAACTATTGTAATTTTTAACCCGATTAATCTACATACACATGAGATTCAAAAAGCCCTAATCATTCCTCACCCAAATATTCAAAGAGAACCAAACACGGACACCAACATGTACACACACACACACACACACACACACCAAATCATAAGCAAAAATGACCATATATACACACACGCTCATACCAAATAAAAACATGATCATTCAGAATTGATCCTACACACAATCCAAAAAACCTAGGTTAAGGCAACTACCAAGATTCGGCACAATCAATAATCCGATCGAATAAAATAAAAAAATTTTGCTCAAAAGAAAACACATCAAGCAACCGAAGAGAACTCAGATTCGTTTACCTACCCAGATAATAACAATAATAATAATAATAACCAAAGATTAATTGATAAATAACATAAAATCACGAGGTGAAGATCGATTGTTACCTTAAGAGGAAGATTGCGAATCAAACTGCCTTTCGCGAGCGGAAACAAGAGAAGCGAGAGAGAGAGAGAGACAGAGATAAGGATTGTGTTTAGGTTATAAGGTCGTTATATAAGTGCAGACGGGCTTCTCTTGACCATACAACCCCGTTTGCGGTTTGCCTTGGTGTTTGTTTATATTAGACGCTTTGCGTTATAATCGTACGTACCTTCAAGTCGGTTCCCCCTTTTGGGTGCTTCTACGGTTCTGATTTCAATGACCGCTCAACGGGACGTCTTAGATCTCCTCTCACGTGCTCCTGCTTTCTGGATTGGCAGGAATATGATTCTTTACTTTACCGCGCGTGTTATCTACGCTTTCCTTTCGGTTTCTCTACGGGTGGGCCCCACGCGTCATTTCCTTATGCCGTTTTTCATAAGATTCATTGTTCTCTTCGACCTTTTCTTGGTAAAAAAATGGGATTAAAATTTAAAAGTGGTTTTACGAAGTACTCCTCGTACGCGGACCATTAATTACAATATTGTCCCTTAAATTTTGAATGGTTAGCTGTGACACCTTGATTAGCAAAAATATCACCAAATGTCTCTCTCTGCGGTCTGCTCTCTCATCATTTTGTCGAAACCCTAAAATACCCTCACTTTTAATTCTCTTCTTTGAGCTTCTCTGATTTAGGATCATTGCTCGAATTGATGCTCATGAAGTGTTTGATGTAAGTTCTCAGAGGTCTGTTTATATTTCAATACAGAGCTTTAATATTTTGATGGCCTTGAGGAGGAAACTATGGGTAGATTTTTGGGGAGAGTTATCAAAGGGGCAGAGATTTTACAGTTCGAAATTTGACTTGAAGAAACTGAGGCCAATGATTATGAAAAGAATCGAAAACCAAGCAAAGGATTATCCGATTCGCGACATGGTTCCTGTAGCTCGTGAAGTTCTTAGAGCCAGAGCTCTGTTGATCCGAGGCGTCTCCACGCTAATTAAAGTTTTCCCAGTCCAGGCCTGTAAGTAAGTCTATTAGCTTCACTTCACAGCTTAATTATGAAAACACAACAGAATATTGTGATACCATTGAATTTCATCTACGCTACATATAAATGCATTGAGATTTGGACTGTGTTATTTGAAAGAAAATTTATGGAAATGGCCTTTGGTTTTCCACCTTGGCCGAGCATAAGTTGTGTATATCTTCTAGAATAAAGAACTGTTTTTATTGTGAAGTTTGAAATTGTTTTGATGCAGGTTTTGCCCTGAAGTGTTTATTGGGGAGAAAGGTCATTTAATTCAAACTTGTCGTGGGTTTAGGCGCAGAGCTAAGAATCGAGTTCATGAATGGATTAGTGGTAGGTTGGATGATATACTTGTCCCTGTGGAAGCGTTTCACTTGCGTAAAATGTTTCAACCTGTGATTGAACATAACCAAAGATTTGACTTTGAGCGTGTTCCTGCTGTTGTTGAGCTATGCTGGCAGGCTGGTGCTGATCCGACTGATGAAGATCTGCATCTCAACACTCGGAATTCTGATGGTATTGTTGGTGGTGTTCATGGAGTTGAGTCTTTGTCACCTGAGGACCTGACAGTGGTAGCTAATGGAACTTTGAAAGCATGGGAGACCCTCAGATCGGGTGTTCAAAGATTGTCCTTAGTTTATCCAGTAAAAGTTTGTGAGCATTGTTCAGAAGTTCATGTTGGGCCATCTGGGCATAAGGCTCGGCTTTGTGGAGTGTTTAAATATGAGAGCTGGCGAGGAACCCACTTTTGGAAGAAGGCTGGGGTAGATGATTTGGTACCTCCAAAGATTGTTTGGCATCAACGCCCTCAGGACCCTCCTGTGCTTTTGGATGAAGGACGGGGTTATTATGGGCATGCACCAGCAGTAGTGGATTTGTGCACAAAGGCTGGTGTTGTCCCTCCAACCAAGTATTTTACAATGATCAAAGTTCTAGGTCGATCAGAACCTGTTGGCTCTGAGCATTGAGGACATCTGCAAGTTACATTGTTAGATTGGTTTGAATTGTGATGCATTTTAAGGCTTAGATCTGTAACAAAACCATTTCTATTAGCCAAGATTTTATTTACTTCCAAGCTCTGGTAGTTCATCAGGTATGCCTCTGCGGTCTGCACAGATCATTATGCTTCCAGCTAGAATTTTGTTAGTAAACTTAATGTTCTTGTAGCTGAATATATTCATTCAAGCATGAATCAGTAGGAGACACTGACTTTATGTATACATTTTAGTTGATAAATTTTTTAATGAAGCAGCATCAACGCTGCCCTTAGCCAACGGGTTAAGATCCTTGATAACTTGCTCTTTCTGTAAGATTCAAGTTCATAGACAAGTGCACATTTATGATCGGATGCTGCATTAATTTGTTTTTCTAAGTTCACCGTTAAGGTAGTGATTTTCAGTCGCCTCAGTGTAATTGCAATTGCTTTAACAGCAGTTTTATAATGTCAATCCAGGCAATACTTCTGTTTCTACAGTAAAAATGGTCAATGCATTTAGTTTAGCGATATACAGTATCAGTACATATTCTGCAAAGTTTTTCCCTGCAATTGTAACCAGTCATCTGCGCCGCGCCCTTGAATGAATTTTTTTGGTTTTTTTTAATTACATGAAACTATTGATCAGATTACAACTTATATTATATGATACCATAATTGATATTTACAATCGAACAATTATTGAGACTAGTAGTTTACATAAAATCTTATTTGAAAGATGTTAACTCCACTCACATTTTGAAATAAAGAAGACTGTATTCACTTAAATTTGAGAAATGAAATTAAATCCCCACAATATTTTTGTGGGTGATCAAACCACTAGCTTCACAGTTGTAAGGGAGTGGTTTTTAGCCAAGTGGTTGCCCTTGAATGAGTTAAGAAAATGCAGAAAATGCACGATAAAATATATGAAAAAAAACACTGCACAAAATTAATGCAACCATGAAATGAATAGATTATTCAAAATTTGGTTAGTTTATGGAGAATTTTTTTTAGCATACAATATGTATGATAAAATGCTTGTCAGACTGTTACATAAGATTAATTATTGTTTGATGGACATCCTCTGTAGCCTGTCATTCTGCTTTCTTCTCAAATCTTACATAATTTTGTATTAAACTCGGTTTGGATTAATAATTATCGTCACTAAAATCGCACACGCCGATGAATTCCTTCGGACTTTTGGTTGAAAGCATAGAAGCATTCTTGCAAAACCTTGTTAACTTAACCGAAGGCATAATGCCGTGTATCGCTTGCATTTAAAATCAAATCACAAAATAAGCATTGAATTTTCTGTAATGATTATACATTGTTACCAAATTATTGTCCTTAATTATCACAAAATGAGACATGGGTTTTTCCAGTTCCATATGCATTTTAAAATACATGAGCAGCTGTGCTAATTAACATATGGCAAAAGTTCAATTAGCTTACTCATCAGAACTCAAATAAAAATCCCCATACCAAAAGCATGCTGCTAGAATGCCGCAAACGTGACCACCTTGAATTCTTCAAAATTTGATCTCTCCATCTGCCTTAAATTTCTCTCTTTAACTTTTATATTATTTGTAATAAGATTTATTTAACAATGAAGGTGGCTGTGGAGATACTAACTGGAACACTATTTTGCATTCAAGTGGAAAATGATGCCACTGTTGCTGATCTAAAGAGAGAAATTGGAGCCCAGCAGAAGCTCCCTTGTGACCGTCTGATTTTGCTTCTCAGCAGTGATCACAGCTGTCCGATGACCCAAGATCATGATGAAGTCCCTTTGGCTGATTGTGGGGTGAAAGATGGGTCCCATATCTACCTCTTTTTCAAACCCCTCGATGATGGTTCTACTCAACATTCTGTGTTCCCTATTCATGAATGGCTGAATCCTAATACCCTTCTTGGGTAGCAAAGAAGTTCCTCTGCTTATTTGCTTGATTATGTATTGTAGGTCATAACTTATTTTTAGTGTTTTGTAGATTTACCTAGATGAAATTCTAGAGATTATGGGTGACCTTGTGTTGTTTTATGACATAAATTAAACTTGATCTAGTATTAAACTAGTGACTTCTTGCTTTCACCGTTGCGGTTAATTTCTCTTTTGGATTTAATTTGGATGAATATTAAAAAAATTTGGATAATTTTGGAAACAGCTTGCTATGTCACAACGAGTAAATCCTGGTTGTAATTCATTTTCTTGAAATCATATACTTAACTTGATTGATTTTCTAAAATCCTTTGGGCAACTGCTAAAGTTACAACAACCCAAAAGTAGTTATCTAATATCACAAAAGAATTATATGTGAAACAAATTGAATTTTATGGGTAACTACTTTTGAATTTACTGTAAGTTACATATGATGTAACTTATCTATGTAGAGGATTCAATTACCTCTTGTAATTCGTTATACTATTAATTAAAACTAAGGCTGCTTTTTGTAAAAAAAAAAACAGAGAACATAGAAAACAATTTAGCAGATACTACTCATAGGAATATTAATAACAAGTTAAATTGTTGAATTTTGTCAATAACATGGCAATGATTCATTATTGCAAAAGTACTCATAGTATCTTGGACACCTACACGTCATTCAACTAGAAATAATTATAAACTTAAGATGATAATAATAATAATTAATCTTCCCTCTAGATGTGGTGATATAAAATTTCAAGCATCTAAACAGCTAGTACCCACCACGGCTCACGGTTCCTTTGAACACATAAAGAATGTCCCCATATTCGACCCCGTGCCAACGGAGGCTGCAATTGTCACGCATGATCCTCTGCTTGTGAATAAAAATATAATCCTCTCGTGGCAGAATTTTTGAGCTCAATAGTAGGTGCCTCAACTCATTAACGGTACTTGAATCTTGCATTTCTAAAGGAATGCTAGCTCCGTTAAGCAAGCTAGAAGATGTTTGCACCTTAAAACTAAGCCTTCTAATCGGAGGATTGTCCCTTAATCGATTCATAGTTTTCAAGAACACGATGATTTCAGAGAATTCACGGATTCCGTATTCAGAAAGATAACGAAACTCATCATCTAATTCGATCCCAGAGAAGAAAAGTAACATTCTCTTGATGGGGGTACCATCGATAATGTGGATTTTTTCTTTAAGGCTACGCACAGTGTCGGTTCTATCAACATCAATGTTAAATTTTCTTGAAGGAAATTTGATTATGATATGAATTTTTTCATGCTGGTTGAATGAAGATTGGAGAAATGGATTGATAGTGAGGTCGATTTTTGTACCTTCTTTGACAATGGGATAATCTTCCATGTCCAGTCCGTCGACGAGCTCCCAGCCAGATACAGCTAGGGTTTGTGAAGTAGCTGGGACGTTGAAGATTTGTTCTATCTTCCTTTTGATTTCCAGGACAGGTTCCTGGAGACCAACTTCTAGGACAAATTCGTGTCCGTTGGCTACGATGATGATCCTCATTAATTCTGTGGATATTATCAAATTGAAAATTAAGATTAAAGATTAGAGAAATTAATGAAAGCACTCAATTTTGAAATTTAGAGTTTTAATTAACCAGTTACTTGATTTACTTTTTTGGATTGATGAAATTAAGATTGGAATTGTTTAAAATTCGGATCAAAAGAAAACGAGTGAAGTTATAAGTAATTAACTTTGATAGTCATGTTATGTGAATGGGTGGTGGTAGTATATATTGCATGTAAAATTCATTTTCCAGGCATTTTGAATTTGTTTTCTCAGCATGTTTCATACATGCTGAGTTTTATCTAATTGATATTTTTTTTAATGGACTTTATGGCTCTTGAAATTCAACTTTATGTTTACATTATAGATGTGGTTTTGATAACAAAATTTCAGGATCAAAGGGATTGGTAAATTAATAAGAATCATAATTGATAATAAAAAAAATAAATTGTCTTTATTAATTTATATATTAATAACATTACTATTGATTTTACCAGTTGTCATGAATATAATAAAAAGGGCATTTTAGCTATGAATTTGTTGAAAAATTGTTAGTGAAATCGATGGAGAAACCATTTGTATAGATAAAAAATGATATATTTTGTGATTTTGATGATGGGTTATTCTTCAATAATTTCAACATATGAAAACAAACGAAGGACATTATAAATGTATTGAATTGAATATATTAATGAATTTTTAGTTTATTTGTTGACCATTTTTAAATTATATTATTGTTTGAATTTAGCCCCTACTAGATTGAATTCTTATCTCCGCCACTACCTCCAACCATAGAATTTTAGGGGTAAAAGTTCATTTAGTCCCTGTATTTTAAGATTAGTATTCATTTAGTCCCCATATTTTTAAAAATGTCTTAAAACATTTCTGCCGTTAAAGTATTGATGCCCCTACCATTACTTTTTATTTCTTTTGGCTTACTTTTACAATATTACCCTTTTTATAATAATTTTTTTGTTTGGACATTAATAAAAAAATAATTAAATTACTAATTTAACCCTCAAATTATATTAATTTTTAATTATCAAAAAATGTATGCAAACTACCAAGTGTGCAAATGATGCTTGCAAAAAATTAATATAATTTTTTTTATTTTTTAGGGTTAAATTGGTAATTTAATTATTATTTTTTATTAATATCCAAATAAAAAATTATTATAAAAGGTAATATTATAAAAGTAAACTAAAAGAAATAAAAAGCAATGGTAGGGGTATCAATATTTTAACGGCAGAGATGTTTCGAGGTATTTTTAAAAATATAGGGACTAAATGGACACTAATCTTAAAATACAGGGACTAAATAGGTTTTTACCCAAATTTTAGAATTAAATTTAAAGAATACTTAGAATTTTCTACCCTATTCCTTTATAAATTTTCTACCCTATTCCTTTATATAGCCTTTAGATTGATGAGCAATTTACAGGCAAAGTTGTATATTGGCTAAGTTAGGGACTCTTTGGATATAAAATGGATTTCATTTTCTTCCATCCATCTAGAAAGTGAGTAAATTATTATTATCTTAATCTTTTAGAAATATGGAATAATTGTTTTCATCACTATCTATTCATAAAAATGTGAGTAGTTTTAATTTATATCTACTCATGAATGTGAGCCACATTAAGAAATGATAATGCTCGCGATAAAGGGTTAGTGGCTTGAGCCAAAGCTTGGTCTTTAAGTGAGAGAGGAGAGCGACATTGAGGGCGAAGCTTGGTTTTTTAGTGTTAGACGTGATGACTGGGAAGGGGAACATCCGTTGGAGAATTGGAGTTGCCGATGGGTAGAGAGTAGAGTTTTTGAGAAAGGCCATAGGTTTAGAGCTAGGATTCTGTCGTTTTTAGGAATGACAATGGATTGGATCTGATCCAAGATTCACGTGATCCAAATCCAATCGGATCGGATTTGGGTCAGTTAAAAATGAATTTGGATATTGATGTGCGGATCTAAGACGGATCTGGAGCAGATCTGGATCTATCTTAATATCTAAATCCATATCATATCCACCCACCTTTTTATTTTATTTTATTTTAAAAGTTTCTTAACAATTGTGGAATTAAAATGATAATAAATTTTATTCATAGCATATTAGTGGTATTTACCATACATTTAAACTCTTAAAACTTAAAAGTTAGTTTTGTAAATTTAAAGGTCGGCCAGCCCCAAAGCATGTACATGCAATATTCAAATTGCAAGCTAAATAATACAACCTGACAATTTATTTTATTATATTGGCCAAATAATTTTTAAGGAATATATGTATTCATATATTAGTCAAATATGGTCATAATAAAAATAATAAAGGACTAAATATAAATCATATTTAATTTATATATTATTATTTAATTTTATAGGAATGAGAGTGGGTGTGTCGTTGATATTAGAATGATGAAGGAAATAATAGAATATTATATTGATTTTACTCGTGCAATTACTTTTAAATGATATTTTATTATATTATTTGTTGTTTTGGTATAAAAGTATAAACTACAATATTTATTATATTTTTGAGAAAAATTATATAATTATTTGTTATCAATACATTTTAGCCTTCAATTTTCATTCTAAAAAATTATTACTTTTTAATTGCTAAGTTTTAGA
This sequence comes from Citrus medica, assembly GCA_002013955.2. NCBI lineage: Eukaryota > Viridiplantae > Streptophyta > Magnoliopsida > Sapindales > Rutaceae > Citrus > Citrus medica. Next base: position 479,127 of record MKYO02010120.1, on the reverse strand, counting down.
ATTCATGACAGATTTAAAGCAGATTTGGATTTTTTTTTTTCGAATTTGGAGCAGAAATAGATATTTATTTCTTTTTTTTTATATGGATATGGAGCGAAAAATATGGATTTATGACGGATCTGGAGCAGATACGGATCTTAATTTTTATTATGGACATGGATCTGGAGCAGAATAGATCCAACCCATATATGCCTCATTGCCATCCCTAGTCGTTTTTATTATATTTTTGTAATTATTTGATTAAAATTGAAAAAATATTTTTATTTAAGAAAAACAAAATTATTTTTTGAGTCGAGTTTGAGGGATCAATAAAATCCCAAATCCAAACCCAAAATATATTTAAGATTTGAGCTTATCTTTGAAATAGACATGTTTCAATTTTAAGCTCTTCAGGGGTTCATATTAGATATGTATTAACTGGGGGCTACGAGTACAAACCCTCACTGGGAATGTTGTCATCCCTCGCTTCGAAACGTTTAATGACAACTATTACACTCATGCGTGGACCCAATTAAAACTCAGAATGGGCTTTAGTCCCTTATGATTCATTAATTTTTCTTTTAAATGTACTCAAAGCCCCTTATGAAATAGTTGAATAAAAAAAATTTTGGACACATTCTCCATGTAACAAAAGATTTATAGTTCAATGATAAGAGTGTTATTTGATGGTTTTAAAGTCTTGATTCAAATCCCAATAGCCCACATTATTTTGTTTTTTTAAATATTTTGTAGAAATTACTTATAAAAATGATACTTTCACCATTTAAAATAAATAGTTTATTACTATTATTATTTAGAATTTAAAATAAAGTAATGCAATTTAAGTTTATGAAACTTAAAATATATTCAAGTGAATATTTTCCTAAATTAAATAATTTTTTTTACACTAAATCCCCTAATTTAAGTGTTTGGGTCCGCAACTCACTACACTCTTGTTGCTAAAAGAAAAGGCCTGTTCCAATCTGATGCCGCCCTCCTCCTCGATGACCCCGACACGAGAGCTTACGTGGAATTACAATCTGTTACATATTCACACATGGATCTACTTTCCCTAAAGAATTTGCTGACTTTGTGGTCAAGATGGATCAGATTGGAATCCTCAATCTTCTTCTAGTTTTTAATTTGTAATTGGTTGAATAAGATGATCAATTATTGTTTTTAAATAATATTTGCAAGGACATGGAATCACTACGATGCCAAGTGAGATCATGTAATTTTTATTTTTTTATTAATTATTTTTTTTATAATTTACTTTTTTTTACAATTTATTATAATATTTTTCTCTTTTTTAAAGTAATACTACACTTCCCAACTGGTATCTTAAACAATGAAAAGTGAAGTGACATTCATATATTTGATAGTAAAATGAAATAATAAATAATTTTATGAGTTGTAAAATTAATAATTCAATAGATGAGTGCCACATTAAAATTTAGGATAAAAAATACTAAAAAAATTATAGTACTAAGGATATCTAATAGTTTTTTTTGAAGGATACTAAAATTATGAGGACCAAGAATCTAAATTAAGCAACTATAGCATGAATTAGAGGTTTGTCCATTATGGGTAAAAAATCTATGCACATTAAATATGAGATCTATCATATGCTATATTATCTATAAATATTTACAAAGGAAGTGAAAATGCAGACTAAGCCAAAATTCATGCTATTAATATTTGATATTTTTGATGATTTTCAAATTTAGAAAGAACTTTTATGGCAATTCAAATCAACAATGGGGTGAGATAACTTTAAAATGGATTAAAATTTATTTTAAAAAAAAAAATCCCTGCTAGGCCCAATGTGACACTACCTTGTGAAGAGTCGAATTCTTCTTGCTCTGATTATAAAAGGAGTGTAATACCGTCCCAAGAATAATCGGTGACCCAAAAAGGTGTACTTCACTCTATGATTTTGTACCTGTGCATTTATAAAAAGGACTATGTCGAATGATATGATGACATAAATGTAAAAATAAGATTGTGATTTTCAAATAGACAGGTACTATCTATATCCCACTATGTAACAACATTTATTGATACAACCTTTTATGAGGCGTTCACAGTGACAGTCGATCGAGGTGAGAAGCTGATAAACGATTAACCAAATGATGACACATTGGCAAGACTTATTAGAGGCAGTATATGGTAATGGCAGAAAGGATCATTAAACGTACGTAGCCTACCTCATAAGCCACTTATCACAATGTATAACAGCTAATGTTTGATAATTGCGACCAAAATGCAACAAATGGGGTTCATGCTAAGCCCCATCTGGCACAGGCAGTAGACCCCATTGCTGTTTTCTGGCCATCAACTCATTGGCTGTTTGCTTTTGTAACTGCCTAGATATAAACCAGAGGCATTAAAACAATAGTGATAGATTGATTCTTCTTGCTCAGGTGAAGTTGCATTCACATCTCTTTTAGTTTGTTAAGGTTTGAGTTTTATTAACACCCCAGTATATAATGAACATAATTGTGGATATGTTAATTGTGTAGAGAAGAAAAGTAGCTCTGTTTTGAGACCCACATAGCATTAGCTCTTATGATAGATTTTTTTATTATTATTTATTGTTAATAGCTACCTTTTCTTTTCTTTTTTTATGTGTTGCGTTTTAATTTATTTTTTCCCCCTTTCTTGTTCAATAATCACGCAGGCACCAGGCGTTGACAGTGTGTGAAATACTGCGTGAGGTATGTTATCAATTTTCTTACATTAATTTTAGATCCTGGAGCCTACATGCATATTTTGTGTGTTTTGAGAATTTTTTCAAATAGCTTCAAAATTTCGAAAAATTCTCTTTGACAGGTTTTATCTGAATTTCCTTCCTTTTATTTTGATAGATCTACTAGGAAAATGTGCCAACGTGCCTATTATACTTATTCTCCTTTTCTGTTTCTCTGTGATGACCCACAATTTGTTGATTTTTTTAATTTTTTATTCAATTCTTCTTGAGATTTTTAATGTAAATTTCATTTTTAATGAGGTTTTTCTTGGACAATTCATTTTTCAACAAGTTCGATTAGAAAGACATTTACCGGTTAGCTAGTCTCTCCTTTTTAATAGAAATATATAATTCATTTTTTCTTAGAAAATAGTCTAGATATAATCATATTACTCATCTTCTAATATTTTTTTAGTTTGTAAAATATCTCTGGTATGTTCATTCTTTACTGAATATTCAAACTTCTTTTATTCCCTATGCCACATTTTTTTTTCAAATCTTCTTGTTCATAAATTTTGTATATACTCTTAACATTATTGAATCTTTTGACGTGTCGTTTTCTTCATTAATATCTATTATTGAATCTTTTAACGTGTCGTTTTCTTTATTAATATCCAATAAATGTGTACTCTTAAGACAATCTTTTAGTATGTCGTTTTTTCGAGATTCTAGAGCATCTTTAATAGTTGTACTTTACCCATTTAATGCATGTATGACATATGTGCATTAATTTTGAAAAATTATCATATAATTGATAGTTTATTCAATTTATATACATGTATCATACATGCATTAAGTGGGCGTTATACTACAAAAATATTTTGGAATCTCTCATCGTTTTCTTCATTAATTTCTTGTAAGTATACACTCGTAAAATGATGATAATATTCATTCTCATGTGCTATTTTACTCGTGATCCATCATGAGATACACATATACTTTTGGGTATTTTGTTGCATTTCTCTTTATTAATATTTGCGCACCCACAAACACACGCACTAATGTATTATACTTTGATCTTAGTTAATTTTTCGAGTACCTGCTTATAATTTGGTAAACATCTCATGCCATATCCTCTCATATGTATACAGTCACTTACCTTTTTTATTTGTTCTTTTGTTGCATTGGTTCCCTAATAGCTTTTCTCATGAAAACATTACTTTATTGTGGCATAGAATTAAATTTAATTTACACTTCTTCCCATCCTGTCATATTAAGCAGAAAAATTTATATTTTCATTTAATCTGAAAAGGATTAAAAAAAAAAAGAGAGAATCTTGGCTATGTCGGTGTATTGTCTTCTAATTATCTACTAGATTCTTGTAAAACCTGTATTTATGTACTCTTATACATAATTAATTAGTAGAAAAACGTGATAAGAATGTAACAGTAGAAAGTGTCTACACCGGAAACGATCCATGAAAAGGTAATTAAGACTACAAGCTAGATTTTGAAAGAATTAGAGTAGTTAAGTTCACTTTTTCAAGAATCATGCTATAACCTTGACAGATTATTCATGAAGCTTAATTTTCAATATCTTGTTGTTATTAGTGAAAAGTTTCAGTCGCAGATTTCTGAGAGTCAAGATCATCACCATGACCCTCGAAGAAGTGACTTTCCTCATCTCAGGAGGTGAAATAAGGCCGCAAATCACAATGCCGACCTCTGCAACAATACTTCAACTGAAACAAATGATAAATGAAAAAATAAGGGTTCCTGTGAGCAGACAGAACCTGTTATACGGCAACACGAAGCTATTGGACTGGACCCCCATCAATCGGTACAATTTCGGGACATTTACTGAGCTTATTCTTGCCATTGACATGTATCCTGATGAAAGAGTTATCACTGTATCAGTTTCTTCACCGGCATTCGACATAGGACTAAGAGTGAACAAGGTTCATAAAGTTATTCAAGTGAAGCAGAAACTTGCTGAGATTTGTGCCATTGATACTGAGAGTATTACTCTCTGGTACATGTCTAAGAAAATGCAAGATGAGAAGCCCTTGTACAAGTACTATATCACTGACGGCTCTCAAATTCTCTTCACTAGGACTGGATTTTCTACCTAGCTAGAGAGATGCATCAGCAATATTCAGCATGCATGGGAACGAAAGGAAAGAACTAGCTACCTAGCTACCTTTTTACTTAATTTGAGAATGAGAAACTTTTTTAAGTTTGTGTATGTTTATGACTCTAAAGACCGCGTCTCTTTTTCATCTTATATGTGTTTTCGTTTCGTTTGTTAACTTTCTTTCTTTATATAGACGTTGTTTTAGTTATCGAATATATATTATGCGAAAGTTATTTAGGCCATGTTAGGGATTGAAGTTGAAACTTAATAAGCTGCTCATTTTATAATTTTTGATAAAAATAGTATTTGGTAAATTTTGTAAAAGCAGCTTATTTCATAATTTTTTTTTTATTTCGTCAATAACTTTTAAAAGCAGGTAGAGGGTTACTTTTCATAAGCAGCTTATTCAATAAGTTATTACGCCTTTTTAACATACCTATTATAACTTTAATATTTTGATAAAAAAATAATTATATCATATTTATCCATAAACCTTAATATATAAATCATTAGATATTTCATTACTGCTACAATTTTGTTGTAAAAATTTATTGTGAATGTCATACATATCACTTTTTATTTTATTTAGATTATATAAAAGTATAAATTTTTATCATATTTTATGTAATAGATTATGAAGTTCTTCATATTTTTCTTAATTGAGTTTTTTAATTAATTTTACACATTTAAGAAAAAAGCATGTTTAAACAATTTATTAAATATAAAGTAAAAAAAATAATTAAAACGTATGTCCATTTTGGTCATTATATAATACAATAACACTTTCGTAATAAGATTTACCAAATGTATGTACTCTACTTTCCAAACTCACAGCAACCGCAACAACACAATTTACCAAACACTAAGCTTCTTTTTTAATTAGCAGCTTATTTCATGTGCACAACACAAGCAACTTATTTTATGAGTACAACACAACTATTGCATATGCGTTGTTTAATGTGTTAATTTTAAGCTAGGAATGTTCAGTTACACAACCATGCAGGCTTTACAGTATTTGGGGCTCTAGGTGAATTTTTTAACGGCACTTTTTTTTATATGTAATTTTAATACTCAAAGGAACATAAAAGGAATTAAAATTCATTCCATCTTTAATTCTTAAATTTTTAATAATAAAAAAGATCCAAAAAATTAATTTTTAAAATAGAACCTTAAAAAATAGTCAGAAGATATCTTTTTTACTTTCATTAGAATAATTACAAAAATAAACAAACAAATGAATAAGAAAATACTATTTCAAATAGAATATTTAGAAATTATAATAGTAGCACATAGAAAGTTGAGATAATGAATCGATAATCATGTAATAAATATGAACTTTGTATTTCAAGAAATTATTTTTTTTTCTTTTTAAATGAACAATGAATCTAATGAATTTCTTTGCAAAGAGATTTTTAATAGAAATTTAAAGGAATATTAAAAGTCAAATATTCTAACTTTAAATAATTAAGTGTTCTTAGGAAACTGAAAAGGTAAATATTTTTTTTTTCTTGGAAAGATTAATAACAAATGAATTAATGATTAGACAATATGATTAATCACATCTCTTTAAAATTAAGGTTACCAAATATAGATTTTCTATAATATATATATATATATATATATATATATATATATCATTCTTAATTATAGGATAATTATTAACTAGAGGAATGTTGATAGGCTTTTATACAATACTTAATTAAGAAAATACTAAAAAAATAAGGTCTGTTCAAAATATAAGATCTTAAGGGACTGCTTTGTTCAAATATTCCTAAAACCACCCCTGTACACAACTATGTATATGGAAGCTATGCTTTAGCAACAGTACATATGCATAAAATTGTTTGCAACTTTTACATATGAATAATGAACTATATATACATGCGTACACATGGACAATGTAAGACAATGAGAGAGGAAATTTGTCATTAACAATTCTCATTCATCTTGATATTCTTCTAGGGAGCGGAACACGATTTTGGCCCGATGGGGCTATATTGAAAATATTTATAACTTTAGTCGCTACTGTAAAATATATGTCAAATAAAGGGGCTACATGTAAATGGAGATAACATGAGTAAAATTTCAGTTTAGCCTTTTTGTTTTGGTGGAATAATTACTAGCAATCACGGAAGCAATCTCAGTTCAGCAGGATTTGTGAAGAATAAAAATGAACCAATAATATGTACGTAATTCATCCTAAATATCTTAAGCAATAATGCAACATTTAATTGTACATGACGTTGAATACATATTTAATATAAACAATAATGCGTTATTTCCTCAATTAGGATACATATCTTGTATCCCAATTAATGTGTCACGTATAGTATTAATTAATTACTTGTATTATTAATTATGAAATATTATAAACGTATGCATTTCTCATGTCTACTAACTCTCGAATATATACTTGACGACTGACTTGTCATATGCTCAAACTCATCACCCAGATGCTGAAGAATCAAAAGACTCAAAACACTTCATCAATCATTGGGAACGGTCGATTGTGTACGAAATATATAAATACTAGCTAGCTGACTCTGTAAATTTCTATTTCTAGCAATGAAATTAAACCCAATTGTGCCAATTGGCAGTTCATCATTCGTTGTTCTACCAGCTAACAAGAAATCATGACGTCTACTGTGTGTTCTTTTGAAAAAAAAAATTACTGTTATATCTTACTGCAAAATGGAAAAATTAATTATACCTTTAAATAGCCTAATGATCACAACTGCGTTAGATTAGAATATTAATTCAAATTCAATCAATCCCATTGGCTATCAATGAAAGAACATATTTATACACTAATTAATTACAATAGTTGATCAGCTACTACAATATTATAATAATGAATTGGATGATTCAGTGAGCTTAGGTATGCCAGTGCTTATTATTATTTTCAAGGTCAACTCATCAAAAGATTCTCGACCATTTTCAAACGCTCGTTATGGTCTGTGTACGTAATATTAAATAGCAGAAGTTACCAATGTTTAAATGGACTCTATAGTCGCGAACCTATCTTCTTAATATTGTTCATAGGATCTGGCTCAAACTAAATAAAATTGAAGTACAAGTGAATATTTATTGAAATATTATCGACAATTTTCTTCATTTTTTTTTATGGTTACTGAGATTTCTTTAGAGTAATGTAGATAATCTTATTAATTAGGACATTTTAATTTTTTTAATTCTCTAACACATTTTCAAGATAAATGAATTAAAAAGCAATGCTGTATGTAAATGACACATGCACGGAACTAATAATATCTTCATTCTTATTGCACTTCTTTGCTGCCTCACTGAAGAAAGAGACATGCATATGGCTTGTGAATATGCTCGTAATTTCTTAAATTACATTAAAAATAAAATATAAAAAGTATGCTAATATACAATGACAGTTTGTTCCTGAAATTTTCAAAGCCTTAAGCCTGAGCCTAGAATATAAATAAGAAGTACTTTTGTTCCATACCTTCTCAGAGCCAAATAACAAGTTCAATACTTTTTTGAGCTAGTGACATGGCTACCCAAAAGCTTGCATCACTTTTCTTTCTTCAACAGATCATTCATGTTCTTTTTATCTTGCACCTCGCAAATGCGGACCATGGCCTAAAACTCGGGTTCTACCAGAAGACGTGCCCAGATGCTGAGGCCATTACAAGAAAGATAACACATCAACACATTTCTCGAGCACCAACTCTTGCTGCTCCTTTGTTAAGGATGCATTTTCATGATTGTTTCATTAGGGTAAGTTAAGCGCAAATCGATTTTCTAACTTTTTACTTCATCATGATTTACATTTGATTGACCAATTAAAAATATCTACTTAAAAACATGTCAGTCAAACCTACGTGAGAAAGTTCTTAATTGATTAAAAGGCATCATAGAATCAAAATATTTTGCAATTCATCATCAAAATTGTGAAAAAGACCAATTAATGCTTATTAATTTTTTTCTGTCTCATAATATGAATTGATTTTTTTTTTTGACATTTATATTATAGCTCCCACGTACACGATATTAATTATTGTTACCTAATGTTTATAATTAGTTAGTGCCAAATTGCTGGCAGGGATGTGATGGTTCCGTGCTTCTAAATTCTACCAAAAACAATCAAGCGGAGAAAGATGCATTCGCCAACCTAAGCCTGAGAGGATACCAAGTCATTGATGCTGTAAAATCTGCACTAGAAAATATGTGCCCTGGTGTTGTTTCTTGCGCTGACATATTAGCTTTGGTTACTAGAGACGCAGTCAGCATGGTAAGTTGGTAACCAACTGTCCTCCGTATATGTATACATATGTACTTCATCAAATTCAACATTGATACATACATGTATGGTTCATTAAAATCTATCATTTTGTTTCAGATAAAAGGACCATTTTGGGAGGTTCCCACGGGACGAAGAGATGGAAGAGAGTCGGTTGCCTCAGAGACCAGAGACTTGCCACCTCCTTTTGGCAACATAACATTGCTAAAGCAAAAGTTTGCAGCCAAGGGTTTAAGCGTTAAAGACCTTGTGGTTTTAGCAGGTAATCCGAAATTTGTAAGATATGCTTTTCTAGATAAAAGATTTGTCAAGAGACTCTAATTAGTTCACTTGAGCCTTTTTTTTTTTTTTTTAACAGGGGGCCATACTATTGGGACGTCTCATTGCAGTTCATTTGAGACTCGTTTGTACAATTTCACTGGCAAAGGCGACACAGACCCCACGTTGGATCCCAACTATGTGGTGCATTTGAAGAGAAAATGCCAGCCAGGGGACACAACTACACTCGTTGACATGGATCCTGGAAGCTTCAGGACATTTGATGGAGATTACTACACTCTTGTTGCTAAAAGAAGAGGGCTCTTCCAATCTGATGCGGCTCTTCTTGATGACACTGAAACAAAATCTTACGTCAAACTTCAGGCTAATACCTATGGATCTACATTTGCTAAAGATTTTGCTGAGTCTATGGTGAACATGGGCAAAATTGGAGTGCTCACGGGCAAGGCTGGTGAAATTAGGAAGCATTGTGCATTTGTCAATTAATTGCAATTACTTGTTTCTCTATTGACTGGAGTTGAATAAATTTCGGTAGCGGAACATGTTATTGTAATTTATTGTAGCCGCATTATCCTTTGTATTGTACTGCAGTTAAAGAGAAATTCATACAACTAATAATTAAGATCATAATTTTGTTTGACCATTTCAATAAAATACTATAGGAGCCAAGATTTTATATTTGAAACTTGTTAATATTGGCCACTCCATTTCTTTACATGAGAAAACTTATTGCCCACAGAAAGCTGCAAAAGGTTATGTAAACACACACACAACTATGATATTCGCAAGAAGCAATTTGAAAAATTTTAAAATTACAGGGGACATTATAAAATCGTTAAATTATAGGGGGTGGGTGTGTGAAGAAAGTGAAAAAAAAAAGTTTAATCAACTACTATGATCAATACAAATTTTAATATGGTCAATATGCTCTGTTCTAGAGATGACTTTAGGTATGGGTGAACAAGACAGTTGTCTAAGTCCTTATATTTTGAAAGACCTTATTTTTTGAGTATTTTCTTAATCAGATATTTATGAAAGCCTATCAGACATTTCTCTAGTTAATAATTATCGTATAATTAAGAATTATTTTTTTAATAGAAAATCTATATTTGGTAACATTAGTTTTAAAGAGATATGATTAATAATATTATCTAACTATTAATTCATTTGTTATTAATCTTCCCAAGAAAAAAATGAAATTCTTTACCTTTTCAATTTCTTAAAAACACTTAATTATTTTATGTTAAAATCTTTGACTTTCAATATTCCTTTAAATTTCTATTAAAACCTCTTTACAAAGATTGTCATTACATTCATTGTTCATTTTAAAAAAAAAATTGAAATACAAAGTTCATATCTATTACATGATCATCAATTCATTATCTCAATTTTCTATGTGCTACTATTCTAAATATTTTATTTGAAATAATATTATTCTTATTTATTTATTTGTTTGTTTTTGTAATTATTCTGCAAAGTAAAAAAAAATCTTTTTCACTATTTTTTTGAGGTTTTGTTTTAAAAATTAATTTTTTGGATCTTTTTTATTATTATTGAAAATTTAAGAATTTAAAATAGAATGAATTTTAATCTCTTTTATGTTTCTTTTGAGTGTTGAAATTACATATAAAAAAAGATCACATTAAAACAAAAAAAAAAAAAAAAACTCGCCTAATAAGGCCAAAGTACTCTAAAGCCCGCCCTGCTCTGTTCGATTAAAGCTGTTTACAAATCAACATACGGTAAAACTAGCTTTTAGCCCAGCAAAGCTATTGACCGTGCAAAGCCGCAAGCAGTTGTTTAATTTCTCAGAAGCGAGGCATTTACATACAGATGTGAGCAGGGAGAGACAAGAAACGTATCACTAACAGAATCATGCCTGGAGTGATAATGATCAGATCTCACTGAAGGAATTTCATTCTCTGCTTTCTAACAAAGAAACAAGGAACCAATTAAAAGAAATTCCTTCTTCTAATGCACTCTAGTCACAATCATATGAGGTTTAATTTAGCATAAGTGACAGATGATAATGCCTCATTCAATGTTCACTTTCGAATAATCCCAATGTGCAGCTGTGTTACGACTTTATCTTTATCTTTTTCTTTATCTTTTGCTTTTGCTTTTCTTTTAAGTTAAGACCCAAATTAAGTGATTCTTGTCGTCGTCACTAGGCATTGCCCCTAAGATATACTCTATGGTGGGGATCAAAAAATGGTAGCAAACATAAATACATGATTTAGGCTCCAAGTGCTCATAGTTTCCCTAAAGTTAGGTGCTACAGTTTCAGGATTTCTTATATTCAGGCACATGTAAACAAATACACATAAAGAAATCATGTCAATATCAAGTCTCAATCCCATGCATAGAGCAATAATGACAGCAAGATTTGGACGAAGGGAGTTTCCTTCTGCTTTCTAAAGGAAGCACGGAATCTTTAAAAGCAATTCCTTCTTTTGAAAGCACTCTAATGATGAAAACTCTGTATATTATGAGGCTGATTTAGTATAAGTCAAAAACTGCTGCTAGACTTTGCTATCGATACTATTGCTTCTTTAAGCATTTTTTTCCCCTTTTGTTGTGACCTTAAATTTACAAATGGGATTCATTTATAAACATTCCATAAGATGTCCTCTGTATGGGAATAAAGTGTGGGCAATTCCATATATTTTCTGCATCCAGAAAGTTCACCAAGTAATAACTTGATCTCTTTTACTCTTTAAGAAACATTCATAGTAACATTGATGTGAGACACTGGAAATCTGCAACCAATCCTTTTACTTATTAAAAATTAGCAATATTCTTTGCAGAAGCTTCAGCTGCCAGGCTGCCAATGGAAAATTTGTTCACCAATGAGCTGGCTACTAATTTCACTCAGCAACCAAACTTTGGCTTGTAGAGATGACATATTCGAGAGCAAGAACAAAGAAAATGGTCTCCTCATTTTTGTATTAACATAGTTATTGATAAATGACATAATGATAAGAGATTTTCGTTCCCTTGATGCCTGTTAAGATAATTCCTGCTCCCATCATGCACTCAAAATCGAGATATACGAGTGGGCTTATCAGGGCCAACTGATGAGAGAATGAAGTACTACTAACCTCAGCAATATTTCGTAGAAGCTTGTATTAGACTATCCTAATTATGCTTTTTCAAAGTTAGTAACTGTTCTCTAATTAAATATGCATTATGTCTGAGAAAAGATATTCTCAAGGCATAGCACTCATTTAGAAGATTTGGAAACTGCAGGATTGATGATCAAGTGACAGATCACTGCAGTGAAGCTAAAATTGAGAGTTACACAAGTTTGTCTAATAATTTTATTTATTTTGTTGCCTGATTGAAAAAAAAAAAAAGGAATAACAGAGATCTATGCATTTTGTAGTGCATGTCCTTTTGTTATTTATTAGCCCCATTTAATTCCTTCCCTTTTGTTTCATCTTATCTTGTTATAATACATCATTTATACTATGAATTCATTTTATAAGATGAAAAGCAAGTCATACTACAGCCTACAGCTAATTACACACTTTATTCCACATCAATCAAAGTTCTTAGTTTCTTTGTGAAATATTGTTTAGTGTCGGCAGCCAAGCATTGCAGCAGCCAGCAGGTAACTAATTTATGTTAACAAATAATGCATAATGACAAACGTAGACATCATAGAGCAGGTAAACAAATTGATCTGATTCGACCCAATCCACCAAATCCATTAACAAATATGCCAAGCAGCTGCCACCTGCAGCTATTTCAAAATAATTCTTAACTGTGAAGCAAATTTTCTAAAAGATTCCATACTCTATGTAAACAGAATTAAAATAGCGTTGTTGATTAAACAAAAGTCACTTTCAAACCCGTTCATCGATGTTACTTCATTTTATTCCATGGGGGAACAAGCCTAGCTCAACCTATTCATAATTGCTAGCTTTAGATGTACTATATGAAAGTTTCCAAAACATAGCATGTGTGTATTAGCTGTGTGAAGCATTTTTTTTTTAAATCATCTTGTATCCACAAAGAATAGAATAAATCTTCTGTGTGTTATCAGAGAACACCAACTGCGTCAAAGCAATTTCGTATAGGATAAAAATGGGAAGGATAGACTACGTTGGTGTCGTATTTTTAAGTCTTTTTGGTGTTGTAGGCCTGAGTGAAGCTCAATTGCAACTGGGATTTTATGCTAAGAGCTGCCCAAGAGCTGAAAAGATTGTGTTAGACTATGTTAACAAACACATCCACAATGGCCCCTCATTAGCCGCATCTTTCCTCAGAATGCATTTCCATGATTGCTTTGTCAGGGTTAGCACAATATTTCACCTTTTGGAAGCTTTGCATAAAACTCTTATCTCCGTTTTACATTTTGTTTCTTGCTGACGCGCGCTTCGCTTTGCATCTCAGGGCTGTGATGCATCCGTGCTGCTAAACTCAACAGGCAATCCTGAAAGAAATGCTGTTCCAAATCAAACATTGACAGGCGCAAGCTTTGATTTCATCGAAAGAGTGAAGAGACTAGTCGAAGATGAATGCCCCGGCATAGTTTCTTGTGCAGATATTCTTACGTTAGTTGCAAGAGACTCTATTGTAGCCACAGTAAGCGTTGCATTTTCATTTTCTTCTTGAGACAAGATAATTAATTAACAAGACTACAGAGCTTCTGTTTCTGTCTAATTTTACTTGCTGTTGACTTCAGGGAGGTCCTTCCTGGAAAGTTCCAACCGGACGAAGAGACGGGCGAGTCTCCATTCGTTCAGAAGCCCAAAACAATATCCCAGCTCCTACTAACAACTTCACCCTTCTTCAACGAAGTTTTGCTAATCAAGGACTTGATTTGAAGGACCTGGTTCTGCTCTCAGGTAAGCACAACAACTAAAGTGTTTGGTAATTTTTTTTTTTTAATCTTTTAAGTCGTGGCACATTCTAGATGGAACTAAGCTTGACATAAGGCTTTCATGTTGTTTCAGGTGCACACACAATCGGGGTCTCCCACTGCACTTCAGTTTCAAGCCGGCTGTACAATTTCACAGGAGTGGGTGACCAAGACCCTGCTCTTGACAGTGAATATGCAGCAAATCTCAAGGCAAGAAAGTGCAGAACTCCAAATGATAACACTACATTACTTGAAATGGACCCTGGTAGCCGCAAGACATTTGATCTTAGCTACTACAATCTTTTGCTTAAGAGAAGGGGTCTCTTTGTATCTGATGCGTCTTTGACTACAAACTCTTTCACTTTGTCTTTGGTTAAGCAACTTCTTCAGGGATCATTGGAAAATTTCTTTGCTGAATTTGCCAAGTCTGTGGAGAAAATGGGAAGGAATAAGGTTAAGACTGGATCAGAAGGTGAGATCAGGAAGCGTTGCGCTTTTGTCAATTAGCTAAGCTTGGAGGCATTTCGCTCTTTTTTCTACTTTTTCATTCCATTTTCTTTTTCTCCTTGATTTTATTTTCTTATTTGGGCCGACGAACAAAAATGAATGACCAAGTTTTGCTTTTACTGTGAAAAGGTCAATGATCTCCTAGCCGAACGGCGAGATTTGGGCTTCTTTGCTTACTGTTCGAATAATGTAGCCCCACCGTATCTCTTTTACTTTTTCAAGAAGATTGTGTTCTTGTAATAACAGCAATTGAAATTGGAGACATGTGATGCTGTCGGTATAAAATTGTGAACAGTCTGCAAGCTCCACATAATATAGCCCCGGGCATTAGCTTGATCATTGCTGTGATCATGATTCCACGTGCTATCAACAAAATATAATATAATAGAGAAATTTTAGGTGTAATTGTTGCATCTAGTCGTTAGATGTCAGTGAATTTTATTAATTTAATTGTATCCAACGGTTAAATGTAATTGTAGTACGGTGTCACAGTTGCACTGTAGCCTGATCCATTATAACGACGTCTGTATCTAATGCTACCTCCTAGACTTCAACAAGATAGCCAAGATAGAAGAAATGAGATTATGATGAGAGTGGAGTAACAAAGTTTTACTCATGTACCTAAAATTAAGTAGTACAAAACATTTTGAGCGACTTTAAAGCCAAAACTGGTTATGCATCTTGGTTTCCAAGGTTATAATATCATCTTGTGATTAAGAAATGAACCACTAAAAATGTGACGATAGTCACAAATGCTACGTGGAATGAATTATGTGTAGTTAAAAATATTATTTCTTAAGAATTAAGTTGAGTGATATTATTAAAAAATTAATTTTTCTTTGTCAAAAATTGTAACATCAAAAAAGAAAAAGAGTAATTTCATAACTTTTGAAAAAGAAAGATTGTTGGGGGCTGTTTGGTATTATTTTTCATCACTTATTTTCTATTTTTCAAGAACAAAAGTTGTTTAGTGGGCCTTAGTAACAATGATATTTTTTGTTTCCATGAAAACAAATCATATTCATTCTACAACGTTAACAAAGAAAGTTGGAAAACATAAAATTTTTCCTCTTCACTTTGTTCATGGGATCCACCACAACTTTTGTGACATAATTATATATATATGGAGCTGGCCACGCTACAGCTTATGTACCTTACAGACCAAGTTAGCCAGCTCTCCAAGGGTGCCATTTGCGCGCTTTGTTTCCACATGCAGGGACACGTGGAGTGCATGAAGGTGTTTGGGGGGGGTGGGGGGGGGGGGGGGGGGGGGGGGGGGGAGGGGGAGAAGGTGGTGTTTGTTACAAAATCTGTAACATATCCACGACATAGTTATTAATGCTTTTTTGCCTCTCTCTTTAGTGGGTCCAATTAATATTTCACAATCTTTCAATGTCTCTATAATTTCAGAGAAACAATTAAATCCATTTTCAAATTCACCAAATAGTAAGCATATTTATATTATAAAATAAATACAAAAACATCATTAAAAAAGGGTACCAAATGTACCATTATCATTTAATTTTTTTTCAACCTTTTGACACTCCTTTAAATTTCTCATAAAACCCCTTTTAATTGAAATTACCGAAATAGTCAAAGATAAATTGATTTACTTTTTATTTTGAAAGGAAAATCAAACTACACTTAAATAAATTATCCTTTTTAGAAAAAAAATTATACCCGTCCCACTCCATAATTTATAGTTATATTTTTAATTCTAATTAAAAAAATATTTTTTAGACACATATCAAAATTTAGAGTTATATGGAGATAAAAATTATATAATAAAATAAAATAAAATCATTTAAGATTCTATGATTTGTATGAATTGTATAATTAAAAAATTAACAGAATCTTTTTAGGGAAAAATTTTATAGAAAAATGTTAAGTTTAATTTATATTTTATCAATTAAACTAAGGTTTTTTAAGAAATAAAATTCAAAAGGGGTGTTATAAGGATTTTAGCTAGGTGTTGAAAGCTCTACTGTAGCGGAAAAGAAGCTTTGGGCTAAGCATCAAATATTGGGTTTGCAAACGATAACCAAACTGACCTGAAAATCGATCCACATGCATTCATATTAAGGCTTAAGGCCCAGCAAGCTAGCCCACAAAAACCAAACAGTTTCTCTTTCGAAACCCTAATTTGCATTGCATTCTAAAAAGTGAAAACCCTGACAGTACCTATATATATAGATATATAGAGAGGAGTCATACCCCATCGGATCATCTCTCTTATTCGCTGCCTCTTTCTATTCCCAATTCGAATTTTCTGCGTTTCTCTTAAATTTTCCAGGATTCAGATCAGGGTTTGCTTTCACTGTTTAAAAAAGTTGTTTTTATGTTTATTTGTCTTCCCAAATTGTTGCTTTTTTGCTGTTTTAAATTAAACTATGTATGTGTATGAGATGTGTGCTGTGAGGATGCAATTTTTCGTGGACTAGAGTTTCTGATCTGGGTTTCACTCCTAGTAGTTGAAGACTAACCCTTGGCTGTCTGAGCACCTTTCTCAATTTTCTTAATTCACCATAACTCTTGGCAACTAAAGGATATTTTGGTAAAAGCCCTTTTCTCTTTGTCTATTTGGTTGGTCTCTTAGATGCAGAGAAGAAAAGGCTATTTCCAAACTATACCCAGCAGTTCGTTTTTTTTTAATTTACTTGTAAATAAGGCTTATGATGAAAAATTAAAATTATCTTAGCGGATTTCAGTGAGGCTTTTTTGGTCAATGATCTGATTGTTACACACACTGAAGCCTTTTGGTTTTTTGTTTTAATTATTCCAAAAGTTATGTTCATTTTTGTTTTTTTGGTGTTAAATGAGGGATAGTTAATGCTGTGATGAGATGAAGCACTTTGGTGCGTATATGGGTAGTGGACGAGGCCTTTCAAAGGCATTGCCGTGAACCCTTTTTATTAACGACTTCTCCTTCCACTGAGCTCTCTAATCCCATGTGGTTTTGTGGTTTCTTTTATGTTAAACAGCCGCCAATTGTCTTATAATTGATTATTTATTTTGTAATTAAAATGCGTCCATTACCAATTCTGGGGGAAATGTTAGTTCCTCTTGGTGTAATGGCTCGGACGCAATATTTAACCTTTTTTGGTGGCTTATCCTGATTGGTGGTCATGTCTATGCCACTTAATCCTGGAAACACCACAAACATTTTTTCTTCCAGTGTTGTTTCTATTTAGAGTCCCAATCAGGTGAATGGGCGTTTCACCTGATCATTGCCCGGCGCACCCCCGATCAAAGAGAGAGCTTGAAGTAATGAATTTGAATTTGCATGGTAAAAATGGGATTGATGATTTGGAACCATTTCTTCATAGATTAATAAATCCTAATGAATGTGTAATATATTTTAACTCACACGTCTTCAGTTTAAATAGGTATCCTAATGAATATGTAATATACTTTAACTCGCGTCTTCAGTTTAAATAGGTACATACATGTTCAAGTGGATTATGAGATTTGATCTTTCTGAGGACTGGGGAGCTAATATAAAAAAATTAATCAAAATTGTACTCTAGCGGATAAATTCGCGTAGTTTTTCCAAGCTTAAAAGTCTAAGCATTTTTTCATAAATAACTAATTTAATCCTTTAATATGAAACAATGATTCATTATCAAAAAACGCTTGAAAAAAACACTCAAAAGTCTGTCCATTTTTTTTTTTTAAAGGAAAATACCTTCATTTCACGGAAGAAAATAAGTACACCAAATGAGGGAGGGAATGAATCCATCCACATAACAGTTTCAAGTTACTCTAAAGCTAGTTTTACTAGAGAGTGTGCTAAAGCATTATTGGATCTATGAGTATAATGAACACAAACAGAGTCAAAAAATTTCAACACACTTTGCACTTTTAAAATAATCTAGTATATCTCGGATCTACAATCCTGGTTGTTGTTTACTAGCTTAACAACCTCTTGAGCATTTGATTCTAACACCAGCGAGGTGAAGCTTGCACGATCAACAATGCACGATCAACAATCTACAGGCCCCAATCAATAGCTTATGCCTATGCATAAGTAGCTTTCCCAAAGTATTTTGATACCTTTATAGCAGCTGCAATCACATTCCCACTCTCATCTCGAATTACAGCCCCTAGGCTTGAGATTTGCTCTTTGAGTTGGTAGCAACATCCACGTTGACTTTGAAGTACCCATTTTGGGGAGGATTCCAAGCCTTGCAGATCAAGCTTCGCTGAATGCCAATATGAGCAACTGCTGTAATTTGGGTTTTTTGATAAGCTTTCATCACAGTTTTAGCCTTGGAAGCAAGGATTTGAGGAATATCTTTTTTGCCTTTAAAAAGCCAGTTATTTCTTGCATTCCATGTCATCCAGAGAATCACCACCAGAAATTCCATATTAGTTTTGCTTCTCTTTGAATTTAAATCCAGCAAAAAACTCAGGATATCTTGATCACTACTACCCTTCAGGTCATCCGCAAATCTGGTAGTTTTCCAGGTTTTCTTAGCAACCTTGCAGCCTACTAGAGCATGAAAGATAGTCTCCATTCCATTCTTGCAGAGCTGACACAAGGGTTCCCCAATAATCTTCCTCTTCCACAGATTTTCAGCTGATGGAATAATGTTCTTTGTAGCCCTCCACACAAAAATTCTTATCTTCTCAGGCAGAGTGAGCAACCAGATAAACTTTCATTGGCTATTAGAATTTTCTGAACTTAATGGAGTGTCTGGAAGTTTCAGGCTCAAAGCAATCTGATAACAACTCTTAATTGAGTATTGGTCTCTCTTATCATAATGCCAAATAACTTCATCCCTCATTGGTCTTCTAGAGAGTGAGATTCTAACAATTGCTGACGCATCCATTTTGTCAAAAAAGCTGTAAATCAGTCCTTCATTCCAGCAATGCTCATCATCGATTAACTCAACAACTACTGCATCAGCTGGTAAATTTGGTCTGGCAATTGGTTTGAAGGAAGAGGGACTGGGTAATCAATTCGACTTATGAACCAAAATGCTTTGACCATTTCCCACCCTCCATCTTGAACCTTTGGAAATAACTTGTCGGCCCCATAAGATGCTTCTCCATATGAAGGAGGGTTTGGAGTCGAGCCCATCATTTAAAAAATCCTTGTTCTGGAAGTATCTAGCTTGTAAAATTCTTGCCACCAGAGAGTTTGGAAATTGCAAAATCCTCCAGCCTTGCTTTGCTAATAATGCTTGATTGAAGCTCGAAAAGTCCATGAATCCCATACCTCCTCTGCACTTGGATTGACTTAACTTATCCCATCTTGACCAATGAATATTCTTTTTGTCCTTCTTTTAGCCCCACTAAAAGTTTCCTATTACTCTCTGAATATCATCACAAATGCCCAAGGGAATCTTAAATACGCTCATTGCGTATGCAGGAATGGCCTGAGCTGCAGCCTTAATCAAGACCTCCTTACCCCCACAGGAGAAGAATTTATGCTGCCAACTCGAGACCTTGTTGTAAATCTTCAGCTTGATGTCATTAAAAAAATTACTTCTCTTCTTTCCAATCGTAGAAGACAATCCTAAGTATCTTTCATGCCTTGAGACAATGTTGAGCTGAAAAATATCCTTAATTGTTGAAGCTTGCCCATCCTGGATGTTACCGCTGAGAAACATAGATGATTTCTCAAAGTTGAACAGCTGACCAGAGGCTGTCGAGTAGCAGTCAAAGATCCTTTTCAAGTTTTTGACAATTGGCAACCGACGCTCTCGTGAAGACCACACTATCATCTATAAACAAGAGATGAGAGATCTTTAAGTCCTTCCCAAATGACAGACCATGAATGAGCCTTTGTTGCTCCGCTTGCAGCAGTAGGGAAGAAAAGACCTTTGTACACATGATGAACAAATACGGGGAAAGAGGGTAGCCTTGGCGTAAACCTCTTTGAGGCTGAATTACCCTGCTCACAGCACCGTTTAAAACAACTGAAAATGAAACGGAGCTTACACATCGCATAATTAGGTTGATCCAACCCTTTGAGAAATCGAGAGACTCCATTGTGTGCTCTAACAAATTCCACTCCAGCCTGTCATAAGCTTTACTGATATCAAGCTTTAGGGCCATTAATCCATTTTTTCTCCCTTTGCAGTGCCTTATCTTATATGGAGGCACTCATAGCCTATAATGATGTTGTCGGTAATCAACCAATCGGGAATGAAGGCACTTTGCATTGGGGAGATAATTTTGTGCATAACATGCTTAAGTCTTTTAGCTATGGCTTTAGCAACAATCCGATAAATGACATTGCATAGACTAATAGGCCTAAAGTCGGTAACTTTCCTAAGTTTCATTTTTTTTGGAATTAAAGCAATGTAAGTGTGGTTGAGAAGAGCTATGGTACCTTGCTTATTGAGGATGTGAAGGCATGTAGAGATAACCCCTTGTTTAACTAAGTGTCAGTGCTTTTGATAAAACATTGTTGGTAAACTATTGGGACCCGGAGCCTTGGTCGGGCACATTTGAGAAAAGGGCTTCCACTACTTCGTCAGCTGTGAAAGATGTCTCTAGCTTTCCATTCATCTCACTAGTTACTCTCCGAGAAATTCCAGAAAGAACAACTGTTGTTTGAGCTTGGTTCGGCTTGGACGAAGTGAACAAATTTGAGAAATATTTGCAGAATTCATACTCAACTTCCTTAGCTTTATCAATCCACCTTCCAGCTTCATTTTCGATTCCCCAAATCCGGTTCTTCTTTATTAATGAAGCCTTATGGTGAAAATTTTTTGTGTTTCTGTCCCCTTCCTTCAGCCAGTCAGCCCTTGAGCGTTGCTTCCAATATATTTCATCATCAGCTAGCATATTTTGGATTTTCCTTTCCACCTCTTTAATCGAATCCCCATTTTCATACTGCACTCTTATCTGCTTGAGGCTTTGAAACTGCTTCATTAGCTTCTCCAGCTTCTTTTGTTTACCTCTGAACTCTTCCTTACTCTACTACAGTAGCCTGGACAAAGATTTCTTGGAAACCTTTTGAAATAGGTGCACATGGTTCTCATTATTCCCGCTTCCTTGCCAACTCCATTCCTCATCAATAATCTCTTTACACGCATCGTAGGGGCTCCACATATCTTCGTAGTAGCTTCGAGTAGCCTGCCTTTTGTTATTGATTATCCCGTTACCCCTTTCTTGAACCTTCATCAGTATAGGACAATGATCTGAGGTCCATGTGTCAATATTGGCGGCTGCACAATCCGAAAATATGTCCCTCCAAGCATTGTTACTCATAAATATGTCAAGCCTTTCTTCAACGAAGCCAGGACCATACCTGCCATTGCTCCAAGTAAAAGAGTACCCCTTGAATCCCACGTCCAGGAGGTCACAATCCCTCAAGGCCTCTCGAAAGTTACGGATTAAATTTGGATGTCTCTCATTACCTCCACTCTTTTCACAAGGATGAAGGATTTCGTTAAAATCTCCGAAGCAAAGCCAGGGACTAGAAGATAAATCTGTTAGATGCCTCAGTAAAGTCCAAGTGTGCCGTTTTTGTCTCGTTTCTGGGTGACCATAGACCCATGTGCACCGAACCTGTCTACCATTTTCCATCTGAATTTCAACATCGATATGGTGCTTGCCGAAAGATTTGACTTGCACATTCGTTTTTTAGCTCCAGAGCATAACCAGACCACCTCATTTACCAGTACTACTTACAGCAAAGCAATTTTCATAATTAAGCTTATTGCACACCCCCTTCATTTATGAGGTCATCAACTTCGTTTCACATAAAAAAAAAACAAGGTGAGGACCATGCATTTGGAGAATTTTTTGAGAGCTAGAAGCATTCGGGGATTCCCCAAACCCCGAATGTTCCAACTGAGAACTATCATGGCTTCCGATAGGGTTGGCTACCAGCCTCCACCGATCTCTCTTCTGTGATTGCAGCTGTGAGTTCTATTTCCTCCATTTTTAATGGCTCCTAGTGCTGTTTAGTTATTGTTGCTGCTGAAGTAGTGTATTTCTTTATTTCAGCTGGAGAGGGGCTAGCACCTCTACATTTCTTTTGCTTCGGGCTTGGCCCTATTGCCTCATTGTTTAGTCTTTTTTGAGCACCTAATCCCAACTTGATTCCTCTTTCATTCTTTAAGGCACGAGCTTGGCTATTCCATTTCTTTCGGTTAACCTGACTTTGAGAAACTCCCAGCCCATCTCTTATTCTATCTTCCTCTGTTTCTTCATGAGTTAATTTGGTTGGGCTATTGAGAATAGCTTTCGGGCCCATTATCTCCTTATGCATCTCAACCCCAGCTGCTTTCAAAATTTCCCTCACTTTTGTCACCTCATCTCCCGCTTGAATTCTCAGTTCTCTCGGAGCTATTACATTGCCAGTAACCACTCTTTCCATTTTGTCGTCTACTTACTTCTTAGCCGTCAGTTCTGTCCCTCCCTCCATTAAATGCTTCTCAACTGCCCGTTGCACCTCGTTGTTGCTATCATGCTCTTTAGTTTGACCAATTTCCTTCATATCGGATTGTTAACATATACGTTTCCATAATATTGATTTTGATGATAACAAACAAGATTAAGAATGATTAATCTTTTAAGCTCAGATTGTTTTTATTCTTTTTAAATAAATCATTATTTTTACATTATAAAGGTTTCATATTTAATGGAAAAATGATTTAATGAAATTGGTTGTTTTTCAAAGTTTATGGTTTAATTAAAAGAATTTTGAAAACTTTGAAATAAACAAGTATTGCTTGAAATTTTGGTAAAGGACTTATTTGAAAAGTGTCATAGCATTTTTGGCTATATCATAATTTCATAAAGTTTTGGGATTAACAAAGCATTACTTAGAAATTCTGAAATTGGACCTATTTGTAAAGTTTCATAACTTTTTGGGCCGTAGTACAGTTTTATAAAGTTTTGGGGTCAAATTATAATTTTAGAAAGTAGTTCACTGTAGCAGTTACTGTAGCAAGCGGAAATCCGGATCCTGACAAACGGAAATCCGGTTGTTGGGCAGTAAGCTTCTGAGCATAAGCAGAAATCCGGATCCTGACAAACGGAAATCCGGTTGTTGGCAGTAAGCTTCTGAGCATAAGCGGAAATCCGGATTTGGCAAAGCAGCATACCGGATGTTCAAAACTTCAAAACTGTGGCTGTAACGGTAACATTAAGCGGAATTCCGAATGTTCATAAACGGTAATCCGGTTACGACCAAAATGTGCATAACGGCTAGTTTTTGAGCTCAAACTATATAAACTCAAAACCAATTCATTTTTGGCAATCCAAGCAAGCAAGAAAAAGTGCACACAACATATATTGAGCTTCAACTTCGTGAATCATCATTCATTAAATCATCTTTATTCTTCAATTTGTATTTCCAATCTTAAAGAGAGATTGATTATTGTATTTTTCATTTCACATCAAATTATGAGAGTACAGGTGTGAAAAACACTTGGGGTGAAGAGATTGGAGATATAATCTCTTGTTGTAAAGGTTCATTGACACCTTGAAGTCATTGACACCTTGAAGTCAATTGTAATCATTTAAAGCCTTGGAAAGGCTTAGATAGTGAAATCCTCAAGCTTGGATCGCTTGGAGGCGTGGATGTTGGCGGGGATTTCCGAACCACGTAAAAATTCGTGTGTTTGTTTCTCTTCTCCCTTACTCTTTATTTATTGTGCTTTTATTGAACTTATTGCTTTCAATTTTTATTAAGACATTAGATTGCTTGTTGTGTGGATTTGCTAGGATAATTTTTAAATTTTCAATTCACCCCCCTCTTGGGATTGCACACTTATATTTTATTTGGTATCAGACTGATGTGCTCTTGTGTAGACTTAACCGTCTAGAGTTAAAAATCCATAGCAACCCAAATTAGTTCAACCATCATGGAAGGCCAATTTGTCACTAGACCTCTATTTTTTGACGGAAATGATTATCCTTATTGGAAAACTAGGATGAAAATTTATTTACAAGCTTTAGATTATGAAATTTGGGAAGTTGTTTGTGATGATTTACTCATTCCTAGAAAGAATGCTTTAAGTGAGTTGGATAAGAAAAAGATGTCTTTAAATTCCAAGGCTATGAATGCTTTATTTTGTGCCTTAGATAAAAAGGAATTTCATAGAGTTTCAAATTGTTCTAATGCTTATGAAATTTGGAGAAAACTTGAAATTGTGTATGAGGAGACTACAAACGAGGAGGAATTTCATGAAGTGTCGAATTTGGCACTTATGGCAATTGGAGATGAATCGGATGATGAACTTGATGAGGTAAATGATCTTCCTACTTATGATGAATTACATGATGCGTTTAAAGAATTGTATGATGAGTGGATGAAAATTGGTAAAAAGAATGCATGTTTTAAAAAGAAAATGGTAGAGCTCACAAATGAAAATGAAACTCTAAGTGCAAAGATTATATGCCTAGAATTAGAGAATAAAACATTGCATGATAGAGTTGCATTATCAAATGAGAAACCTAGCACTTCACATGAGCATCTAGAATCATATGTAGATGACTTGAAAAATGAAAATGATGCTTTACAAAAATGCAACGATTCATTAAATGAAAAGATTAAAGGACTAGAGTTAGATAATAAAATGTTGCATGATAGAATTGCATCATTTAAAGGTAAACAAAGTATTTCATATGAGCATGAAAAATCACATGTTGATGAGTTGATGAAAGAAAATGAAGTGCTTAAGAAAAAGAGTAATGAGCTCAATGAAATTGTGTTAAAATTCACAAATGGTCAAAAGAACTTAGAAAAATTACTAAGCACTCAAAAATGTGTGTTTGATAAAGGAGGACTTGGGTATAAGCCAAACTTAAAACAAAAATATTATAAGAATTTATTTTGTTAAGGCTACCTCCACAAGTGATCATAAAATTGTTTGTCATTATTGCAATCAAAATGGTCATATGAGTTTTAGATGTTCAGTGAAAAGAAATGCATATTATGGAGCAAAATGTATTTGGGTTCCAAAAGGAACCATTGCTAACATTCAAGGACTCAAGAATATTTGGGTACCAAAGCACACAACTTGAATTTGTTTTGTAGGTACCACAATCAAGGAATGGTGGAGAAGTTCCTTGATGAAAGCTTGTGAGGATAATCATTTGAGCATGATCTAGGAGAAAAAGATGAGGCAAGATGATTTAATTGTTTTGGTAACAATTCTTGCCATATTAATTTTGTTGAATGAATCATGATAAATGAATTTGCGAAAATATCCTTGTATGTTTACATGATTGAATTATCATTGTGTTTAACATTGAGTGGTTTATCATGATGCATGGTTATATATATAAGATGATAGCTTGTCAACTCATCATGATAGCTTTGTTTGATTTTGATGATAAAGAATGTGCTTTGATGATTCCATTGCATTTGATGAAAGTTGATCTTATGGAATCTATGATTGGTGAATGGATAATTTTCTTTTGTGCTTTCTTGACGCATTGTTGAATTATTTGTTTGAATTAATTATCATTTGGATGTTTCATATTTGGATAATGTGGAACTAATGTGCTTATCTTGACTTTTTGATGATCAAGAGGGAGATATGAGATATAAGGGAGAAATACATCTACTTTGAGATTCTTAAGCATATGTTGATTTTGATCATCTATATATTGCCATTATGCTCTTATGACTTTTGCATTCCCTTGCTTAGCTTATTACTTGTTCTATTTTGGATAATATGCTTTTTGAACATTTTTATTGTCCAAAGGGGGAGACAAAGTAATAAATCTTTTTTAATGATGAAAATTGGAGGAAATAACATGCATTTTGAGCATTCTTTTAATGGTTGATATATGATTATGGAATCCTCAGATATAATTATTACAAGTGTTGGGGGAATTCATAATGATTGATGAATTGATGGAGTTATTGGTTTGTTATAATTGTTGAAGCTTATATCTTTTTAACCATGTTGTGTATTTAAGAATTTGTTCTTTTTTTTAAGGGGAGACTTTACCAAAATTTTTGCTCGTACAAAATAGGTAATATCTTCATTGAATTATTTTTGATGATCTTGTTTCGATTGCATCTATCTATCTTTCCTTTTTATGATGAATGGGGAGAAGAATATATGTTTTCAAATTTATAAAAATTTGCTACCTTTTTCTTCTTTGCCAATTAAGTTTTTCTTTTTGATGATGAGGGGGAGAAAAATCCATGTATTTAAATAATTAATTTAGCTAATTGGCAAATTGTAAGAGAAGATTATATTTAGAGGGAGCAATTTGTGAAATTATTCTTTAAATACATGAAATATTTGTCATCATAAAAAAGGGGGAGATTGTTAACATATATGTTTCCATAATATTGATTTTGATGATAACAAACAAGATTAAGAATGATTAATCTTTTAAGCTCAGATTATTTTTATTCTTTTTAAATAAATCATTATTTTTACATTATAAAAGTTTCATATTTAATGAAAAAATGATTTAATGAAATTGGTTGTTTTTCAAAGTTTATGGTTTAATTAAAAGAATTTTGAAAACTTTGAAATAAACAAGTATTGCTTGAAATTTTGGTAAAGGACTTATTTGAAAAGTGTCATAGCATTTTTGGCTATATCATAATTTCATAAAGTTTTGGGATTAACAAAGCATTACTTAGAAATTCTGAAATTGGACCTATTTGTAAAGTTTCATAACTTTTTGGGCCGTAGTACAGTTTTATAAAGTTTTGGGGTCAAATTATAATTTTAGAAAGTAGTTCACTGTAGCAGTTACTGTAGCAAGCGGAAATCCGGATCCTGACAAACGAAAATCCGATTGTTGGGCAGTAAGCTTCAGAGCATAAGCGGAAACCCGGATTTGGCAAAGCGGCATATCGGATGTTCAAAAATTTAAAATTGTGGCTGTAACGGTAACATTAAGCGGAATTCCGGATGTCCATAACCGGTAATCCGGTTACGACAAAAATGTGCATAACGGCTAGTTTTTGAGCTCAAACTATATAAACTCAAAACCAATTCATTTTTGGCAATCCAAGCAAGCAAGAACAAGTGCACACAACATATATTGAGCTTCAACTTCGTGAATCATCATTCATTAAATCATCTTTATTCTTCAATTTGTATATCCACTCTTAAAGAGAGATTGATTATTGTATTTTTCATTTCACATCAAATTATGAGATTACAAGTGTGAGAAACACTTGGGGTGAAGAGATTGAAGATATAGTCTCTTGTTGTAAAGGTTCATTGACACCTTGAAGTCAATTGTAATCGTTTGAAGCCTTGGAAAGGCTTGGATAGTGAAATCCTCAAGCTTGGATCGCTTGGAAGCGTGGACGTAGGCAGGGATTACCGAACCGCGTAAAAATTCGTGTGTTTGTTTCTCTTTTCCCTTACTCTTTATTTATTGTGCTTTTATTGAACTTATTGCTTTCAATTTTTATTAAGACATTAGATTGCTTGTTGTGTGAATTTGTTAGGATAATTTTTAAATTTCCAATTCACCCCCTCTTGGGATTGCACAATTATCTTTCATGGATTCTAACCCGTTTTTATCATTCGGGTTCATATGTTCTTGCTGGTATTGTTGTGACTGTTCATGATGCTCCGAGCTTACTGATTTCTCAGCTCTATCGCCTTCGTTTTGCCATCTCTCTTTGTTGCGGTATTTCTTTAGGCATCCTCCAATTGTGATAGCTTTCATCCACATCCTAAAAGGAAAATCTTCTTTTGGTTGCCCCTGGTACTTGGAGCATTCCTTGTATTGGTGCGCAATGATTCCACAGCAGAAGCAAAAATCGAGCAACCGTTCATACACCACTAGCATTGGTATCTGTTTCCCCTTCTTGTTTGAGGAATAATATTTTCTTCAATGGTTGTGTTATGTTGATAGTTATCTTTATTCTAGCAAGTTCCCCGATACAATCTCCATTTTCGTCTGTCTCCACTTCTTCTACTTCCCCAATCTTTCCCCCCAGCTCGTGGAGAAAATCCTTCTCCATACATGCAATTGGAACATTGCGGATCTGCACCCAAAAAGTGAAATACAAGTAAGCAACCCAAGAGGGGGGGTGAATTGGGATTCTAAAAAAAATTATGCAATACAATTCGCTCAACAATTTAATCTATTGCCTTAATCAAATTGAAAACAATAAATTCAATCATGCACAATATTAAAAGAGTAAGGGAAGAGAAAACAAACACAATGATTTTTACGTGGTTCGGCAATCCCCGCCTACGTCCACGCCTCCAAGCTCACCGGGCTTGAGGATTTCACTAAGCTAGCCTCCCAAGGCTTCAAACGCTTACAATTGACTTCCAAGGTGTCAATGGACCTTTTCAAATAAGTCCAATTTCAGAATTTCTAAATAATACTTTGTTAATCCCAAAACTTTCTGAAATTATGGTATAGCCAAAAATGCTATGACACTTTTCAAATAAGTCCTTCACCAAAATTTCAAGCAATACTTCTTTATTTCAAAGTTTTCAAAATTCTTTCAATTAAACCATAAACTTTAAAAAACAACCAATTTCAAAAAATCATTTTTCCATTAAATATGAAACATTTATAATGTGAAAATAATGATTTATTTAAAAAGAATAAAAACAATCAATTTCATAAAATCATTTTTCCATTAAATATAAAACCTTTAAAATGTGAAAATAATGATTTATTTAAGATGTATAAAAAATAATTTGATCTTAAAAGATTAATCATTCTTAATCTTGTTTGTTATCATCAAAATCAATATTATGGAAACATATATATTAACAAAAAGAAGCATAAGTACATGATTGCTTGGATATCTCCCCAATTCCTCTCGGTTCGGTAAGGACAATCAAAGCTCTGCCAAAGTGCCACGGGCCACCCATTATTACTGTTCTTTTGTCTGCCTCAGCTGCAAACTTAAACATGAATATATTGCTTCCCAAGCTCTCAATTTTTACTTCTTTGAATGTTCGCCAGGCCTGTTGCAAAGCACTTTTGAGACCTTCTTTGTTGACACTTCTAGAAAGAAGAACTTTGCCCACCAGGCATCCTACCAAAACTTCCCTTCTTTTTGCTTTCATATTTACTTCCACCGACATTTGGGGTCTGTCTTCCTCTCTTATTGTGATTGCTCTGTATTTGTGAATTAACTCCTCTGTATCCATGGATAAATTAATGCTAAGAGGGTGAGAATACTTTAAGTACCTAACCAACCTAACACTAAGTTATTAATACCCCTTATCACCTCTTCACACTCCTTCGTGCATTCTTTCCAAAGCCCTGGCTAAAAAGCCGACTGGTAAAAACTGAAACACTCACTCTTGGATTGACCATATGGGTCCTCTAGCCCCTAAGAATGCTTCCATTCACAAAGCTCTATTCGCATGAGAGCTCTCATGAGAGAAGAAAAAATTTAGGTAGTAGCATGTTTTCACTTGGAATTTAAAAGTCTGTCCATTTGAATGTTTCTCAACAAATGATAGAAATTAGAAAGCACTTATTCAACTCATAAAACTCCCTAATATTTGAGAAAAGCATAGAATTCTCTTTTTGTTTATTTTAATGAAAAAAGGGATAATATTGCATATTTAAAAAAAATCACTTGTATTTACAAGAAATAAAGCGTAAAAAGCAGTTTACACCAAGCCACAAAAAATACAAAACCAAGAAACAACTTATAGTTCTTTTCTCAAAACTAAAAATTTGGAAATAAATTTATCACCAAATTTTCAACATCCTTGTTAATTGTAGTCTCATCTTTCTTAATATGTACACAAACCTTAGGGAAGGCAAAAAAGTCTGGGCCGGCCTAAACTCGAACTGGCTCTATCCATTCTTACGGGTTTTGGCTTGGGCCTTTCGCATGTAGGTCTGGATAAGGGGTTAAGAAAAAAAGTTTGGGATAGGTCCAAGCCTTCTATTTAAAAAAAAAATTATAAATTAGAATAATCAATTTAAATTTGAAAAATAATGGAAAATAGAAAAAAAAACTTGAATCCCTAATTTTTATATAAATAATAAATTAAAATACTTAAAATTATAATATTAAACTCTCTTTTAAGTATTAATTAGAGTTCATGAATTAGAGAATGCAGTACAAAAAAAATAAATCTCTAAATTTTTATTTACTTTATTTTCTTTATTTATTATTTTATTTTTAAAATATTTATTTTCTTTAATTTATTATTAATTATAACAACTTGATTTAATTAATTCATTTCAAATTTATAACAATTTTTAAAAAATTTAAAAAATAAGTAAAACATAGGCCCCGCCCAAGCCAGTCCTTACACTTTTACTCTAATAGGCTTAGGTTGGGTTTTTTCAAGCCCAGAGTGTAAGGACTGGGCTTGGGTTTGGACTTGAAAAAACCGGACCTAATCCCTTAAATTGTCAAACCTAACGAATCCACATATTTAACTCTAGTTATGGATGAGTTTGGCCTCTCTTGCATCTAAACTTTGTAGTGATGAACATTTGATTACTCATTTGTTTGTTTTGTCAAATAATAAAAAAGGACGTGTATATCTCTAACTATTTTATGTATTAAACGAGCCATCCTTTTTCCAACTTATCCTATAGATGTTAGTTTGTTTTGATCTCATTGTTTGAAACCTCCTACTTTTCAACTACAATAAGAAGATATATTAGGTTAATGAAAGTATTCTTGTACATTAGTAGGAAATTATACTTATATATTAATTGAGGGAAAAAATCTCACTTCAAACTCAAGAAAAAATTTCTCTTTAATAAACATTTGTCATTGTAGCTCACATTTTATGTTCCTTGGTTTCAAGCCTTTCAATACCTCAAGCCTTCTTACTATGATACATCCTTGTGTTTAGCCCATGCTCTGATCTTACATGTTAAGATTGATTTGTAGTTCCTTGAGCTTCTAACCATTGCACTCATTATATGTCTTCTATGACTTTTATCAGTATTAAATACAAAAATGACATTAATTATTAAATTTGACGAGCTAAATAAGATTTACCTCAAAAGTAGAAAGTTATGTTAATACAAGTCTAAAGTCTTTCTCTTAAGTCTAATTTAATTTCATGCCAAGTATTTAAAGTTAAAAGGGTCATCTATCCACTAAACAACGAATGAAAAGAAGATAACTTATTAAAATTTATGTGAACAGGTTGATCATACTCTTTAGAAATGATCTCAAAACATTTTCTACCAATAGGTGCGACAAAATCAATCGATTCAAGGACCTTTTTTTTTTCTTTAAAGAGGAGAGAGGACAATTGTAGGCAGGGGCGGCAAAACGAAAGAAGAAATTGAATTCGAATCAAATTGTAAACGAATTAGATCAAAACTCTACTAATTCGACTCATTTATTAAACAAATTGAGATCTTAGAAGTTAGATTCGATTCATTTATTAAACGAATATTCAGTTTGATTCGTTTAATTTGTTTAGCAGAATTAATAATCAAATCGAATCAAATCTGGATTCGTCTACTATTCGTTCATCCTATAACGAATCCATGACTAATAATAATGAAATTATAATGAATCAAATTGAATATGAATTTGTTTATAAAAAATATAATTAATAAAAAAATTAAGCAAAATGAAATATAAAATGACCACAAATTTAACATCTTACAAAATACAAACTTATTATCATTTATAATTACTACATTAGCCTTCAAACTTCAAATTTTTAAATATATATTTAATGATAAATAAGTAATTTAAGTATATGAATTTTAAACAAATGGATCGTATTCGATTAGTTTATGACCACATTTGCTAAACAAATCCTAAACAAATAAAAGAATCAATGTCCTCAAACTTAAAATTTTTTTCGTTTAATTAGTGAATCGAATTGAACTCGTCTGTTTATTAAATGAATTAATTTTTTCAAATTCAAATCCAATTAGCTCGCATCAAATCAAATCGAATAAATGAATTATAACCCATATTGTCACCCCTAATTGTAGCATCAAAATCAGATTCAAAAGTACGGTTGTATATTATGTACACCCTGTATAAAATGGAGACTCAACATTATCCGAGTCTTGCAATATGTAGGAATAATTCCTGTTATAACCAGGTGCTTATAAACTATATAAGCATGCTAACAACGAAGTTGTCGACATTGTGCACGAGGACATATAATGTAGTCAACATTTCCTGCACTTTCTTTAGCATGTTCATAAATGTTTTAGCCCCCATTTCTATACTCCTTAAAAAATCTGCAAACAAACGTCATCTTCAATTCCAGGAAGATTACCTAACAGATTTAATTAAATCTAATAAAAAGGTTATGGAAAAACCTTGAACGAGACAGACAAGACTTATCCATGAAGGTCCTTTCTTAACGAGACAGACAGTCAATGCATGTAGTAAATCCGTATTTAGGAAATTATAAAAATAATAAGAAATAGGCTACAAGGAATAATAAACAAAAAGTAAATAAGGATAATTATCAATTAGCAAATAATATATATTATTTACTCTCTTACAGTTTTTATAATATCCAATAACCCTCTTGGCACAAAAAATTTAGGAGAAAGGACAGATAAATAAATCATTTTACTTGATATTTTATCTTAAGAATATAAAATAATATTTATTATTAAAAATGCCTGAAAATAATAAACATTACAAGAAAAATATGTTATTGTTAGCTCTTTATTCAATCGGAAACTTATATTTCTTGTTCAAATTTTAATCAATATAAATTATTTCTTTTATTGAGCTTTTTAATTTTTTTTTGAACATAGCGTTTTTAACTTTAACGCCACACTTAATGAAAACTTAATACATTATAACAATGGTTTCAAGAAGTTATTGGTGCACTATACCAATGAGCTTTAATTGTTGACTAACAAATTAGTCAAAAGGATAAATAAGTTCGAGGGTAAAAGCTTGTCAAATATAAGTAATTTTGGGTCTAAACTCTAAAAAGGATTTGATCAAATTGGAGAGATGGAGAAAGAGGAGAAGATGTCGTGAGAAATTTAAAAAATCAGGAATCATTCTAATGAATCGTTATAATGGTGTAATGGGTACTGAGATTAATTATAAAGGAAAACATAATTTTTTTAATTTTGGTAACGGGTTTGTTGAACAAATGAATTTAGCGAGCATTATGGTAGGTTCATTGGTGAGATAAATAGAGGGGCTCACGAATTTTAAAAGTGTTTTTGAGAAGTTAAAATATTATTTTGGTGTTTCGTAATTAAAATTTGGTTTTGCAAATCTATTTTATTATAAATACAACTCTCTATATATTATCACATATATCATATAAACTCAAAATCAATATTAATCAATTAAGAAATAAAATCACCATGTTTAAGGAGATCATTATTAATTTAATTTTTTTCATAAACAATACTGCTTAATGACAATATTATATTACCTTAATCTATTTATTCTTTTATTATTTTGAGATTCTTTTAACTCATTATTTTAAGCTTATGAAAGGAGTAGCTCATTATATTTTGATTATACAATGTTAGAATCATTGATGAAAATTGTAGTTAATGCTTTAATTATCAATTATTTTTTAGATTATAAGTTAAAAGAAAAAAAGGAAAACTAACAAAGCACAAATATAAATTTATCAATTACATATGCGTTATGTAAATTTTATTAAACATTATTTTTTCATATATTAATAATTTATATTTTTATAATAATTTATTATTATAACCGACTATTTTTGCATGCAATTAAGAATAATTATTTTAAAAATTACAATTGCTTCCCATTTTTTTTTAAGATGATCATACCATTACTGGCATTGCATGCCTTCCAAAACATAAAAATAGCACTAGTGTCTAACCATGCGATAACGGAATTTATTGAAAAAATGATAACGAAAAAAATTACGCCAGCAATTTTGTCCAGAAATTAAACTGCCACGTACTCAGAGGGTCAGTAAAATTAAAGAGGCGTTTGTTTTTTTGTCTGAAATCTGAATATATTTGAATTAGTCTGAATTCTTAATAGATCTGAATGTCTGAGTCTGAATAATATATTTATTTTTTTGTCTGAATCTTATAAAGTAAATATTAAATTGTTTATTTTTTTCAACTTAAAAAATTAAAAATATGTACTTTTATATTTGTATTCTTATTAAATTTGAATGTCAAATAAATAATATATTAAATACTACAATATTTTAAAATTTATAAGTAAAACTATATTCAAGTGAATACATAATTATTTTAGAATTTTAATATATAAAATACCATAAATTTTAAATTTTATCGTATATAATATAAGAAAGAAAAAATAGAAATATTTTTATATGGGGTAAATGTCTATGAGTGAGTTTGGGATAGACATAAAAAATAAATTATAAAATAATAATATTTTTTATATTATGAAGTAATTGATTTAATTTAAATTTTTTATTAAATTAAAATTATCTAAAAAATCTCATTAAATTATAAAAATAAATATTTTTAATTAATTTAATTAAATTATTTTAAATTATTAAATTAAAAAATAAACACCCGTCCCTACAAAAGAAGAAATACGGCCCATTTGACCAATGCGTACACGTCAGCTTTTCATTTTAACGTTAAAAAGGTTCGATTCTTTCCTGCTACTTCTCCTTTACTTCGGCACATTAAAATAAAACGCCTACAAATTTATGTATGTATGAATCGCTTGTCTCGTCTAGTCACCCCAATCAACTCGCCCAAGTCGCGCCGATTTTTTACTTTCATAACCTCCGTTAAATCCCAAATTCCTCTCCGTCGCGGCCCTACCAGCCTTCCATTATCCCTTACCAAGCAATTCTCGCCCTTGCTAAGCACCCGAATTACGTCATTTGCCACCGCTAACGATCCAAATTTCCCCAAGATGGACCCCAATCCGCCCGAATCGGGCGAAGAATTCGTTCACGTCGATCCCTTGAGTGAGAGTATCGTAAGTTTGGGCGATGAGGTGAGAGATGAAAGCAGTGACCGAGATGAGACGAACGGCGCCGTTCCAGTTCCGGAAGAGACGAAGAAGGTGTTGCCTGAGGAATTGTCGAGGAGTGTTGTTATTCTCACGTGTGATTCAACGGCTGAGGGCGGCACGTGCGATGTGTACCTTGTCGGTACTGCACATGTTTCAAAGGTTATTGATTTTGTTAGGATTATCATTGGCTTAATTGTCTTAATCAATTCGATTTAATTCTGATCTTTCTTTATAATTAGCTAATATCAAGTACACCGATGATAATATTTTGGTACAAAGTTGATAAATTGCAAGTCTGTGATTAGAGGATTTGAATATAACGGTTCTGTTTGGCCGTGCTTCTTAAGGAAGCACTTTATGCGAAAGCAGCTACCAACTGCTTCTTTAAAAAGCAGTTCAAGTGCTTATTTTACTAGTTCAATTTGACCAAACACAGTACAGTTTAACTATTTGAAAGTGCTATTGATAATGTGATAATTATTTGTGTCATTATTATTGATTGTTGATGGTTGTGTGGTGGCAGGAATCATGCAGAGAAGTGGAAGCAATAATTGATTTCTTGAAACCACAGGTGCTTTCTCTTTGAAATTCACTTAACACTTGATTGATGGACGGGTGATTTTGGCAGGTTAGCTGCCAGCATTTTGAAATTTATGGCTTGCATTAGTCATTTGAAACTTGCTATATTGATTGCAGGTTGTTTTCTTAGAGTTATGCTCCAGTCGAGTGTCCGTGCTTACTCCTCAGAATTTGAAGGTCTGCTTCTCAATCTGTAACATACTTCTTACTTTTTTTTTTTGCCTTTTTCTTTTTTAAATCAATGCAGTTTACTCAGATTTTGTTCAAGTTTCCATCTGCATGTTAAACATATATGTAGTTCACCAGGTACCTACCGTGGGAGAAATGGTGGATATGTGGAAGAAAAAGCATAACACGTTTGGAATACTTTATAGTTGGTTTCTTGCCAAGGTATATAGGTTTGTTCATTTTAGTGTATACATGTGGCTGTTTAGAATACTTTATAATTGGCTTCTTGCCAAGGTATAAATGTTTGTTCATTTTAGTGTATACATGTGGCTTTTGCGGTTTCCCTTTTCAGTTAAGTGATTTTATAGAAAGTAAATTATTCCTTGATTTTCTGTTAGGTCGCAAGTCACCTTGAGATTTTTCCTGGCTCTGAGTTTCGTGTGGCATTTGAAGAAGCAATGAAGTATGGTGGCAAGGTGATACTTGGAGATCGTCCTGTGCA
The DNA here is from genome assembly GCA_002013955.2 of Citrus medica. Taxonomy (NCBI): domain Eukaryota; kingdom Viridiplantae; phylum Streptophyta; class Magnoliopsida; order Sapindales; family Rutaceae; genus Citrus; species Citrus medica. The sequence goes on along the minus strand of MKYO02010120.1, from coordinate 442,309 downwards.
GGTGAGATGTGTGGCTAATGGCTGGATAGAATTTTTTCTGTTTCGTTGCTCTTTCTTCTATTCAATTCATGGTTGGTCGTGCCATTTCAATTATAGCTGAAGAAACACCCTCTACTAAGAAATTTCTGAATCTTTCACTTGTCTCGATGTGAGCTTATATCAAATGCTGGTGGTATCTAGGGATAACTTGCGTGAGATGAAAGAGTTGTTCTTTCTTGGGTTTCAGGTGAAATTTATAACCAGCCGATAAGCTTTAATAATGTGCTACACTTGGAAACTGTCATGGTGATTTTATAGGTCCAAGTACTTAATCCTGCTAAGAACATATCTTTATCCATTAAAGTAATTGATTTGGGTACATATACTAAACGTTTATAGGCTGAAAAAACTATTGGAATAATGTCTTTCTTTGGTGCTGCAAACAAATTCCTCCCTCAAATTTTGTACAATATAAGGAACGTTTGTCTATTCCTAGTCCTCACAGTCCCTCCAGATCAAGGTCTAAGGCTAGTAAACCTTCCTCCTTTTGGTCCTTGTACAAGTTTCAAATGGTTAACTTAATCTAAGGTGTACTAATGTCTATTTTTGTAATTTACCTCTGCTTATTCAGGAGCGATGGTCACTTAAAGCATATGCACTTGTGTCAAGGCATCATCTATTTATTTTGTTATGGCTATTAAAATTTGAAGTAATTGTCACAGATTACATTACGGAGGACATGGGAAAAGATGCCACTTTGGCATAAGATAAAATTACTTTACTCCTTCCTGTTTCAAGCATTCTTCTTGCCTAGTGCCGAGGATCTTAACAGAATGGTACGCTTTCTTATGATCATATTTTGTCATCAGCAATAAGAGTGTTTTTGGTTAAATGTATTGACTCACCGCACTTTGCTAATTTCCCATTGCTGTCTTCAGCTGAAGGAAATGGATGATGTTGATATGATGACTCTTGTAATTCAAGAGATGAGCAAAGCTTTTCCCACTCTAATGGAAACTCTTGTGCATGAGCGAGATCAGTAAGTATTTTCTTCGCATATTATAAAATTCGGTATTTCACTATTTCTTTTGGTTGCAAATGACGATTTAATGGCTATAGTGATGCATAATTTTGGTTCATCTGAGCCTCTACATCTTTCAGCTCTGATAATTGAGATGCGTCACGGTAAATAGGGAAAAAGACACAGGCTTTTGCCATTCATAGCACCCAATCTGGTCTTTTGTTTGCTTGTTAAGCCCAGATTTTGTGGATGATACTTGTATTGGTTGCTTTTAAAGAATGTAATTGTTACAAACACAAAATAGTAAATCAGTAATATTGTGAAGGGTCTCTACCCTCAGTGTCCCTTAAAAATGGCAATTAACTCATTTTCTTTTTCAAGAAACAAATAAATGGAGGTAGATCTGCAGCTGAAAGAGAGAATTCCTCTAGCAAAAACCAGAAGAAAGGAAGAGCAGTACGCTGTAGGCTTAGCCAACTATGTTAAACTGAAACTATGCTTGGCCAACACACAATGAAAAAGGATACCTAGGGCTGGGGGCTCCAGATTGTACAAGTTGCGAATCAACTTGACCTGCCTCTCCTATTTTTCTTTGTTTTTCTTTCTTTCTTTTCTTTTTTCTTTTTCATTTTCGGAAAATTGTGATATTCTTAACATTGGTTGCAAGTACACATTTCTATCTACTTGAGTTTAAATGAACTACTCATAGTGAACGAACTAACGTGTATGTTTATTCAGGTACATGTCATCCACTTTGCTAAAAGTAGCTACCGAGCACAGTTCAGTTGTCGCAGTTGTTGGGAAGGGGCACCTACAAGGAATTAAGAACTATTGGAAGCAACCTGTTCCGGTAGGTTAACAATATCTACTGTTGGAAACTTGGTGCTTACATTTTAGTCCTTGACACTTCAAACCACAATTAGCAGTTAAAACGTATAGGAAATTAGCAGGACTAGTATTATGGCTTAATTGTTCAATGATTGCTATTTTCCTGGCTCTAGATCTGATTTGTTGCAAAGGCAAATATAACTCTGTCAAAAAAATATATATATAACTCTGTTAAAAGTCATTTTACGGTACCAGGATTGGTCGTTACTAGGTCTTTTTATTAACCATTGGCAAGGATAATCTCTCACCTTTAACCAATGGTCCCTATGATCCATCCCATATTCAACTATTCATGGAAATATTATAGATATTTCTTTTTGATGATATGTAAAGTTCTATCATGCACATTTCTAGATTTTCATGCTATTGAATGCCGTGTTTGTGTGTGATAGGTACATGATCTTATGACAATTCCATCCCCAAAGCCAGCAGTTTCTGCTTTAAAAGTTCTCTCTTCTTTAGGAGTTGCTGTTGCCGGGGTTGCCATCATTTCGGGCATCTATATTAACTGCAAAAAGTAATTTGCCCGATTTTCACCGTGATCAATTCAAACAAGAGAGTTCTTTTAACCCAAACTCAACTTTTCAAAATTTGAAAGCGGCTATACAGCAAGAGGATCATAACTATGCCTTGAAAGACAATGCACACATGTATTTAATTTTTCTCTTTTAGTTCATTTTGTGAAGGTATTTCTATGAAAATGTTTGTTTCAATTTACTTAACCACTAATTTTTGCGGTTAACATTGATCACGAAAGTCGTAACCATGTAAAGAAACAAATCTGAAATGTGAGGTAGCTGTAGTTATTATGGATGGTGAGTAAACGAGCATGTTGAGTTTTTGCATATTAAATACTAAACTCTTGATGGGTGGTTACGAGTAAAACTTTGTTACATTAATGGTATAAAGATTTAATAAACCACACAGTATTTATTTTTAAAAAAAAATGAGCCACAGATTATTTGAACGTTGTCACTCAATTGTTATATGTATAAAATACCAAGTCCTCTGTTATAAAGTAAAAACAGATACGTACGAACTGTTAGGATGTGTTTCGTAAAGGGTTCTTTTATGATGTTGTAAATTTTGTTTACAACATCAATAATGTATTAATTGTGAATCATTAGATTTAATTAATGGTATACAATATTTGTACTAAAAAAATAATGGTAACCGTTCAAGTGGGTAGATAATTTTTGTAAAATAATTGTGACCACTCTTAGAGTTTGAAATAATTTTACTTAAATAGTATATTTTATTTAAAATTATTTTTCAGCCCTCTTTTAAATTTGTAATATGATAATTTCTTTTAAATAAATATTCCAAAATCAATTACTATTAAGTATAAAATATAGGGTCATTTTATAATGCCGTAATTAAATTTACGGTATTGATGCCGCAATTGACGTGGACCGTTAGATTTAAATAAAAAATCTATACCATTAATTCTAAATAAATAGGTAACATGATACATAAGTAGCGGATAATTTACCTAAGTTTCAAGTTACATTTACTAATCTTATGTGTGATTTACAAGTTTTATTCAACATTTACAAGTTAATGTTGATTTACAAGTTTTATGCAACATTTACAAGTTTTTCATGTAATTTACAACTTCATCATTAATTTACCCATTTTTCCATCAATTTATTAGTTTTATGTGTGATTTATATATTTTTTGTTTCATTTCACATTTAATGCCAATTTACAAGTTCTATGTTATTTTTCTAAGGTTTTGTTATGTTTACAAGTTTTTCTTGCAATTTACAACTCCAACATTAATTTACTATTTATTTCATCAATTTACTAGTTTTATGTGTGGTTTACAAAATTTTTATTTCATTTCACACTTAATGTCAATTTACAAGTTCTAAGTCATTTTTCTAAGTTTTTGTTTTGTTTACAAGTTCTTCTTGCAATTTACAACTCCAACATTAATTTACTCATTTTTCCATCAATTTACTAATTTTATGTCATTTACAAATTTTTTGTTTCATTTCACACTTAATGTCAATTTACAAGTTCTAAGTCATTTTTCTAAGTTTTTGTTTTGTTTACAAGTTCTTCTTGTAATTTACAACTCCAACATTAATTTATTATTTTTTCATCAATGTACTAATTTTATGTGTCGTTTACAAATGTTTTATTTTATTTCACACTTAATGTCAATTTACAAGTTCTATGTCATTTTTCTAAGTTTTTGTTTTGTTTACAAGTTCTCCTTACAATTTACAACTCCAAAATTAATTTACCTATTTTTCCATCAATTTACTAATTTTATGTGTCGTTTACAAATTTTTTGTTTCATTTCACACTTAATATCAATTTACAAGTTCTCCTTACAATTTACAACTCCAAAATTAATTTACCTATTTTTCTATCAATTTACTAGTTTTATATGTGGTTTACAAGTTTTTTGTTTCATTTCACACTCAATGTCAATTTACAAGTTCTATGTCATTTTTATAAGTTTTTGTTCTGTTTACAAGTTTTTCTTGCAATTTACAACTCCAACATTAATTTATTATTTTTTCCATCAATTTACTAGTTTTATGTGTGGTTTACAAAAATTTTGTTTCATTTTACACTTAGTGTCAATTTACAAGTTCCATGTCATTTTTCTCAGTTTTTGTTTTGTTTACAAGTTTTTCTTGCAATTTACAACTCCAACATTAATTTATTATTTTTTCCATCAATTTACTAGTTTTACGTATGGTTTACAATTTTTTTGTTTTATTTCACACTCAATGTCAATTTACAAGTGCTATGTCATTTTTAAAGTTTTTATTTTGTTTACAAGTTCTTCTTGTAATTTACAACTCCAACATTAATTTATTATTTTTTCCATCAATTTACTAGTTTTACGTATGGTTTACAATTTTTTTGTTTTATTTCACACTCAATGTCAATTTACAAGTGCTATGTCATTTTTAAAGTTTTTATTTTGTTTACAAGTTCTTCTTGTAATTTACAACTCCAACATTAATTTACTATTTTTCTATCAATTTACTAATTTTATGTATCGTTTACAAATTTTTTATTTTATTTCACACTTAATGTCAATTTACAAGTTCTATGTCATTTTTCTAAGTTTTTGTTTTGTTTACAAGTTTTCCTTGTAATTTACAACTCCAACATTAATTTACTATTTTTCTATCAATTTACTAATTTTATGTATCGTTTACAAATTTTTTATTTTATTTCACACTTAATGTCAATTTACAAGTTCTATGTCATTTTTCTAAGTTTTTGTTTTGTTTACAAGTTTTCCTTGTAATTTACAACTCCAACATTAATTTACTATTTTTCTATCAATTTACTAATTTTATGTATCGTTTACAAATTTTTTATTTTATTTCACACTTAATGTCAATTTACAAGTTCTATGTCATTTTTCTAAGTTTTTGTTTTGTTTACAAGTTTTCCTTGTAATTTACAACTCCAACATTAATTTACCAATTTTCCATCAATTTACTCATTTTATGTGTCGTTTACAATTTTTTTATTTTATTTCACACTTAATGTCAATTTATAAGTTCTATGTCATTTTTCTAAGTTTTTGTTTTGTTTACAAGTTCTCCTTGCAATTTACAACTCCAACATTAATTTACCTATTTTTTCATCAATTTACTAATTTTATGTGTCGTTTACAAATTTTTTGTTTTATTTCATACTTAATGTCAATTTACAAGTTTTATGTCATTTTTCTAAGTTTTTTTTTTGTTCACAAGTTCTTCTTGCAATTTACAGCTCCAACATTAATTTATGCGTTTTTCCATCAATTTACTTGTTTTATGTGTGGTTTACAAAGTTTTTGTTTTATTTAACACTTATTGTCAATTTATGAGTTTTTTTGTCATGCTTCTAGTCGTATGTATGATTTATAATTTTTTAGTTTCATTTCATACTTGATGTGATTTTATGAGCTTTACGTTGTTTTGTTTAAGTTTTTTTATTTCTTCTAATTATGAGACCAATTTTCAAATCTAACATTAATTTACTTAATGTTCTGTCAAGCTATCCTATGTGTGGATTACAGTTTGTTTGCTTTATTTACAATTAATGTTAATTTATGAGTTTTATGTCATGTTTTTAAAGTTTTGTAATTCTTACAATTCTGAGGACTAATTGACCACTCCAATTTAATTCGCTTCTTTTTTTCCAACAGTAGTTTAGCTTAGTTGACCCGACCCATATCCTATGCGAAATAAATTAGAGAGTTAGACTATTGGCAATCTTTTGGAAGTCTTTGAAAACCTTTTTGTGTATTTATAATTTTTTATTATATGATATTTGAATGATAGTAACACATTTATAGTGATTATGAATTTAACTGATGAGCTTGTAATGTATCAATAGTATATTTGCAAGGATGACAGTGGGTCGAGTCGGGCCCATGCTTAGCCATAGTAACACATTTACAGTGATTATGAATTTAATTGATGAACTCGTAATTGATCAATAGTATATTCGCAAGGATGGTAGTGGGTTCCCAGTCGGGCATGCGCTTAGCCATTTCCGAGCTTGACACTATAACTGAAATAAAATTTTCAAGCCTAAAAAGGCCCGATTATTTGAAAGCCTAGGCCTGATCACACTTTCTTTTTAATTTTTAATTAATTTAAAATTTAAAAATTGGACGTAGCCTCCATATATACATTAGAATATAAAAGCTTCAGAAATTATTTGAAGTAACATAAAAATAAAAATTACTCAAGGTCGTAACCATATTATTACATAAATAATAAACTTAATATATATATAATATTTTTTTTAAGTTTTAGGATCAGCTCGGGTCGGGTCGGGCATGGCATATAGGTCCCGAACCCTGATATGAATTAATTCATTATTATTATTAAATTATTTCATTATAACTATTATTATTACTATTATTTATGAAAATATCATTGTAATCAAAATTTATAACAATTATTATTATAATAATAAGTTGTTGTTATTATTATTATTATTATTATTATTAGTTTATAGTAAAAATGTTATTATAATTTTATTGTTATTATTATTATTATTATTTATGAAGATATTATTATAATTATAATTTATTTATTTATTATTATTTTCATTATTATATTATTTTCATTATTGTTATTTATGAAAATATTATATAATTAAATTTATAACTGTTATAGCTGTGTCAAAATTTGTAGAAAAATTCCTCAAAGAGCGACAAAACGTTCACTCATACCGCATCATTTATCAGCTCCAAGCTTCTTTTGTAACATAAATCTTGTCGATTTCCTTTCATGTAATCAAACAAAGCCCAGTTCTCTAAGCTCCTTGTGCACATTTTAAATACTGCAGCCGTGGCATGGTTTTCATGATAATTTCTCTTTAACTTGTAGCAGGCAAAGTTGAAATACCTTAAGCTTGCGAGGAGGAAAGCTTTTGAATAAATTTACCTATTTAGCTAAATTACAAAGGTAAATTTGGAAGTTAGTCTAAAGTTAAATGGTTTCTTCTTAAAGAAAAGAAAAAAAAAAGATGCTGCAATGGTAATAACTTTTTTTTTTATAATTAATTTATCAAAATATCTACTGAATTCACAAGAGATGATGCCGAATGTGTCAAACTTGTCCTGTCAATATATGAGACAACCAGACGTTAAATATTTTTAGCCAAACATGAGACTAAGGTTTATGAATAAAAACTTAAAAAGGTGCCTTCAAAGTTCCATAGCGACTCTATACTTTCTAGAAGTTCAATGACAAAATCTAATTTGTTTAAAGAGCTCTAGAAACAGATGCCCAGTTAGGCCTAGCTGCTAAGTCCGGTGTTGTTAAAAGATGAAGGGTTATGTACTACAAATAGCAAAATCTATTTCATCAACTACACATAATCGAACTTAGCGAAATCCACCATATAATTTTGCACCGAGAGGATTTATGCTTCTCTTTCATGGCAAGAGTAGTCATCTCGAAAAACTCTTCATTAGGTCTCATCCATTATTTAATTATCTTTTGGCCGATAGCTTCAACCGTGCGATTAGTTGACTCCCTAATTTCTGTAGCAGTATTATCTGCTGCTTCTCTGATTGCCTCCGCTATCTCTTCGAACCCTGCATCATCCTCTCCATTCTCATTGTTGAATTGACTGCTTTCCGTTGCAGCAACAGCAGCCAACTGCTTCTTTAAAATAAATAAGTTCTGATAATTTTTCAAAAAAATATAATAATTCTTTTAATTTTAACCAGTTAACTTTTACTTATAAAAAATATTAACCGGATTGTAACCTATTGAAAAAATAAAATTTATATGATTATAATTATTATGTGCCGTTGATCTTATCTAACGGTACATAATAACTACAACATTGATGCCGTGATTTTAATCACGGCATCATAAAATTTTCCATAAAATATAATATCAAGTAGGTTATTTAACACAAAGTCTTGTAATAATTTGTATTGTATGAATTTAATTACAAACCATTAATACCTACACAATAATGATAATAGAAAGCATTGCAATAAACTATTTTATATGTGTTTTATTAATAATACTATATGAGAACAAATGAGAAATATTTTATTCACCAATTATTATTGAAAAATGTATATGTCTATATAACTATAGAGTGAGAAATATTTTGATTTAAATTTTTATAAAAAAAATTAAACTATTTATTCCATGCAATTCAATGGTGGAGGATATAACATTATGAAATGATGCTTTGACTTTCAATATCAACCATTAGACTATGAGATATTAGTGACTCAAATATTATGCCAAAATTTTAAGTTAAAGTATCCCAAACCATATCTTTATAATGGAAATATAAAAACATACAATGATTTTTTCCGCTTTTTGTCCATTAAATATTATTTGATGTAATATTTTATTTATTGTCACTATTAATAATCATAATAAAAATAATGACTCTTGGTAGCATAAAAATTTTATAATTACTATCAAAGAATAACAATACAATAATCTTTCATGATTCATAAACTAAAGTTAATTAGGAATATGTGTTAGATTTAACTTTTATGAAATTAACAAAGTGACATTTGAAAATAAAATGAAAACAAGCTTGTGAAAGTTAAATTTTACAAGGCTGAGATAATTTCCTACCATGTCAATACAAATCTAAAAATATAAATGATTTTCTTTCACTTTTTTCCCACGTAAATATTATTGGAGGCAATATTTTATTTATTGCCACTATTAATTATCATAATAAAAGTAATGATTCTTAATAACACAAAATTTATAATTACAATCAAATGATATCAATAAAATAATCTTTCACGATTCATTAACTAAAGCTCATTAGGAATATATATTAGATTTAACTTTTATGAAATTAACAAAGTGATATTTAAAAATAAAATGAAAATATATAGGCTTATAAAACTTAAAATTCCTATCATGTAAGGATATTAATTGTAAGATAAATATAAAATTCAGAGAATAAGTATGTTAAATGGGTGTTAAAAATAATACATACTTTGTTATCAATTATACAATGGCCCTTAATATTATATAAAATAATGAGTATTTTAATATACGATATTAAATTTTATTAAAACATGTGTGATTGAGTAATTTTTATGTAACAAACAATCTCAACAATGAGTTTATTGATGTAACTATAACATTTACTTAAGTATATGTACTTAGTTGTGTTATTTATTACTATTAAATCATATATAAAATTTTTGTAATTACAACTTATTTATTTGATTTGTGTTAAATAACATACGATTATATTTTATACTTAATGGTAATAGATTTTGGAATATTTATTTAAAAAAGATTATCACATTTCAAATTTAAAGGAGGATTGAAAAATAATTTTAAATAAAATATGTTATTTAAGTGAAATTGTTTCAAACTCTAAGGATTGTCATAATTATTTTACAAAATTCTCCACCCCTTACACGTTTGTTAACGGTTTACCATTGTTATTTTTTTTACTACAAATATTGTGTACCATTGATTAAATCCAATGGTACACAATTGAAAACATTGTTGATGCTGTAAAAAAATTACAACATCATAGAGGAACCCTGTTTTCTAACTAATGTTTTTTACTCTTATTTTAGAGAACAGAATAATGTTTTTTATGCGATTTTTTTTAAAAAAAAATTATTTGGTAGTTTGTATGAAAATATATAATTTTTAATAGAATTTTTTATAAAAGAATTTTCTTCAATTTATTTATACATTTTAGCTTTTATTATTATAATTTTAATAAGAATCAAATTAAATTTCATACATCAATAATAATTTTCAGAAAACCCTCTCATAATTTATTAAGTTTAAGAAATTAAAATAAAATGAAAATGAAAATAATAAATGTAGAATTAATTATCATATAACAAAATAAAAATTCATACTACAATTATATTTATTATAGACATTTAAGTAGTTCATTTGTGCTAATTATGTTTTACAACACAAAATATATAGAACAAAAAAGTACAAAATATTTGCATCTAAAACATGCCTAAATATCTACATCTATTCCTTTCAACATGGAGGCCGCCACCTACAAATAAACAAAAATAAAATAAAATTAGGTATATGATATTTAATAATAATAATAATAATAATAATAATAATAATAATAATAATAATAATAATAATAATAATAATAATAAGATTAGAAACTCAAATATATAACAAATAAAAATTGACATACATATTATCTCGTGTATAGTCATACCACAATGCTCTTGCAATAATATCTCTATTGGCATTCATTTCCCCAATATACTCTTGATCAGATAAATTTATGTCTACCAACTCTTCCTTCATTTTGTTCATCGAATATCATATCTTCTACTTGAAACTCTTCAAACAATCTATCATATTATCAAAAAGATTCAGGTAATTCAAGAAGACCAGTTAACATCAGACAAGTATAAGATAAAACCATAACTAGTAGATCCAAATAGGAGTGCCAAAACGAATAAACGAATCAAATTGTAAACGAATTGAGTCGAAATTCTATTCATTCAGATTCGATTCATTTATTAAACGAATTGAAATCTCAGGATTCAGATTCGATTCGTTTATAAACGAATATTCAGCTTGATTTGTTTAATTCATTTAGTAGAATTAATAATCGAATCGAATCGAATTCGAATTCATTTATTCTATTACGAATCCATAATGAATTGAATCAAATAAGGATTTGTTTACAATTTGTTTAGAAAAATATAATTAATAAACAAGATTAAGTAAAATAAAATATAAAAAAGTCACAAATTTAATATCCTACAACAAAATACAAATAACCCAAACCATATTTTAGGATTAAATATACAGTCATCCAAATACCAAATATCAAATCCTAATAATACAAATAACCTTCAAATTTTAAAAAAATTCAAATAAATTTAAGTATAAAAAAGTAATTTAATTAAACAAATCGACTTGTATTTGATTTTTTTATCACCCGTTTATTAAACAAATCTTAAACAAATAAACGAATTAATATCTTCAAACCTGAATTTGATTCGTTTAATTAGTGAATCGAATCAAATTCACTCATTTATTAAATGAATTAATTTTTTCAAATCCAAACCCATTTAATTCGCATCGAATCGAATTGAATAAACGAATCCTGACCCATATTGCCACCAGGGGCCGATCCAGAACTTAATATTACCCTGGGCTAAATTTGAAATTTTATATTTTGAAGCGAACATAAAATTTTTTATATAAAAATAAGTACATTAAATAAGGAGGAACACCAAAAACCTTATCTCTCTAAATATGGACTATAAACAAAACTAATTATAAAAAAAGAGTAAAACACAAAAGGCAACTCGAATATGAAAATACTATTTTTCAATTATAGAATCTGACATTACAGCCTATAATAATATATAATTATATAAGGATTAAAAATCAATTAAGAATTTCAAATTAAAATAGATCAATACATGTAATTACAATCAATTAAAAATTGCAAGTAAAACTTTTATGTTTGAAGTGAAGTACTAAATTACCAAACTTAATAAATTAAACAATTAAAATTTATTCATCCTTTCAAATTGTAAAGGTATTATTAGTCAAAAGTTTCAATAATAAACTATACTCAATTCAGCAAAAATACATTTGGGTGCAGTTGTTCCTTTGTCAGGTGTTCTACCTCTCTTTAAAGAACTAGATGTTGATGATTCTTTTATCAAAAACTCCTTAAAATACTCAAATTTTATTTTCTAACTTGTTCTCTTAGTTAATAGAACTAATAAATAAAATCTGAAAATTCACATAAAAAATTTATAAAAATATTGATAATTGTTACTATATGTTGTTTCTGTAAGTACTTTTAATACTAGTGACAATGTTATATTATATTGACATATTGTTTTTCAATTAGAAGGTTTTTAAAATAAATTAAAGCAGTAATAAAATTTTAACTCCTTAATATTTTCAATCTATTCAATAAATATATGATTTAATCATTTTATAAAATAAGTCACTAATTTCAATTGAAAATAATATAATTGAATAAGGGACATATTTATAAATAAAATAAAAACTTTATTTTTATATAAAATTGATGAAAACATTAGTATAATTGGTTGGGGACATATTTAAATATAAAATAAAAACTCTATTATTATATTAAATTGATTAAAAAATAAGGGAAATTGAGTTAGGGACATATATGAAAATAAAATTAAAACTCTATTATTTTACTAAATGGATGAAAAATTAAGGGGTATAAACAATTTTGTCTGGACCAGACCGGGCTATAGCCCAGGTAAGCCCACGTGTAGGTATGCCATTGATTGTCAACCCTAGATTCAAATAAGTTTCATGATCAATAAAAAACTAAAAGACAAGAAGCCGTACATGCTTAAAATGCTATCATGTTTAACATACAAAAAATACCCAAAAAAAATACAATAAAGTACATGCGTAAAATGCAAAAAATACATAAGCACATATAAACTTAAATAAAATAATTTAAAATAAAGTCATCATTATTCATTCTTACTAGGTAAAAATTTCAAAAAAAAGAGGTTTCTTCACCTCATATTTGATATAATAGAAAATCATATAAAATTTTAATGCACAATAAAAAAAACCAAAAAATTGAAAAAAAAAATGTACTTAGATCTTGTTGCTTGGTATAGTGAAGAAGAAGAAGAAGAAGGCTCTATTCAGCAGTATAATGCGGAAAAAGAAGAAAATAAGGTGTAATTGTAAAAATGATGTAGTCGTAAAAGTAATTACTTTTGTAAAAGAAAAAGATAAGGTGGAAGTAAAATTGAATAAAAAATTAATAAAATAATAATTTGATAAATAACACTGGTGGGCCCAAAACAACTTTTTACCTTACTTTTTTTTACGTTGTTCTGCAAAAACTCAAGAACGCCAATTTGACATTCTTAAGTTTTCTTTATAAAAGTTAAAAAATAAAAATTTTCTATTCTTCAATTTTTTTTTTATCAGAAAATGGCTTAACCAAACATGTTTTATAATTTTCTTTTGTGAAAAACAAAAAACTCCTAATAAGAAAACGTTACCAATCGCACTCTTATTTCATTTTTACCTCCATAAAAGTTAGAATAAGGAAAAAGGAAACAAAAAATGGGTTTTTTTTTTTTTTTTGTTAGGCATGAAACTACTATAAATGATATAGGTGCATTGTAAATCAGGAGACGATGATCTTGGAGGACACGTGATCCCTCATAAGGGTACTTATAACTTCAGTTTTCATCCAAATTTTTGGGGCACGACGCAGTTTTATTGGAAGTGTGAATGGCAAAGTACATATGAAGGGTTTGATATTTTCGTAGGTGGGAGGGAAGATTGTGGATATTGTTCATGGAGTATTACTGCAGACGGTCCATTATTTAAAAACTACTTAACCATGCTTTTGGGACATCCGAAATGGAGTAAGTTATTATTTACATTCTTATAAATTGTACGTTGTATACATGACATAAAGATTTAAGTCCAAAATATAATACATTTTTTATTTATTAGTAGTCTAAATCACTTGTCCCTCTGACCTATCATGCAGCTTTAACTTTAAGATATTTGGGGAAAAAAATAAAAATGAAACAGGAACAAGATCAACGGGAACTTCTCTTTTCATATTACATTAGTCCATTTGTCAAGGTATTTATGTGAAAATGCTTGTTTCATCAATTTGCTTTCGTTCTTCCATATTTTATAAACTTAATCGCGAATTATTGTGGTTAATCTCGTTGAAAATACAAGTCAATATTACCGTTTTTGAACTCAAAATCAGCTAAAACAATAACAGTACCCATCAGCAAACCCAACAATGATGAACAATAACTTGAGTTTAATATCATTATTAATTAATCCACAGTTGTTCCCAGCAATGCAGAACTTAAAACCATAAACCAACAAGTTGCATCCCATAAGCCTAAAGCTGTTACTCGATTATAGAATATAAATTTGTCAAGGTGTATAAAGCGTTGTCCTTTTTTTTTTTTTTGAAGTCTGTTATACACAGATATTACTGACATTACATCAGACATTACAATTGATATTTACAATCATACTATATAACTGGGACTACCACCATACATTGACACACTGAAGTATATGCCCAGATATTTTAAACCCTCTCTAATATTCGAGGGGTGCCTATCCACTCACATTTCGTGAGAGAGAGACTGTCTCCACTCAATTAAATGATAATTGAGGAAGAACTGAAACTAACCTCCATAATGCACTTATGGAGGCTCGAACCCTTGCACTCAACATTGTAAGTGCAACCCTTGCACTCAACATAAAGCGTTGTCCTTAAAGCCAAATTCTACGCCTCAAAGAAAGATTTCCATGTGCAAGAATGACAAACAAATCGATCTCATCTCCAAGATACAATGACACTGTTGTAAGGTTGCCCTTCTAAGCAAAACGATTTAGAATAGCAAAAGTGAATTGATGAAGAAATATGATACAGAAGCAGATTGTTCTATTTTATTTTCATTGTTGTAGTGCACATCATAAAAGACTTTATATGTCTCTCTTACATAGAGAAATCTTATATGGACTTTTTCTTAATTCAATTTGAATTAGTCACCCAATTTTTTTATTTAATTAGAATGAGTTATCTATGAGTTTTATAATTTTGTTCAACTTGAATAATTCAAATCACATGTAAATTTGACTTAATTAACTCTAATTTATAATTAAATCTAACACATTTGGCTCTAATGTGTAATTAGATCTAACCTATAACTAAATCTAACACATAACTAATTTCATATCAAACACGAAAACAATTGCTCTTACCTTCCTCCAATATGGGACATTAATTATATTTTAAAATACCCATATAATTTCAACAATCCCCCACACATTTCAAAATATATCTTCACTATAGAATTTAATGCATGTCAACTAGTGTCTTTCGAGCTATGAGCCAGCCACTGAACAACTGTTCTATCTCACAAGAACTTGGTGAAACTTACTGTTTTTATGAACCAATATTCCTTTAGTCTAAGATAAAGGAGTAGACACTCACATTAAACTCTCTTAGAGTTTTGATATTCAGCGGTTTAGTACTTTAATGGTCTTGTACTTCTTGGAATTCATGGGTGCTCTAAAGATGCTTGTCTCGCTTTTATAAGAACCAATCCAATTCTATACTCATATACCTAAACCTCCATCAAGTGGGTCATACAATTTTCACACATCATCGTACACTAAAGTGGGCTATAGATTTCAGTAGAGCTTAATTGCTCAATATATTTCACTGTAATATGCTACTATCTCACCATAGGGAGGAGTCAAATAAATAAATTAATGTTGTTACTCTTATTTTACTTCTCCACGGGATCTCCAATCGCATAGGTAAGATTACCATCACTCATTGTCTTTTTTTTTTTCCTTTAGACAAAATTTTTATCCTCCTTGACGTGGGTACCACTAACATCATGTTTATTAGTTTTATTAGAGAATTGAATAACTTTGACTTTATCGTTACAAAAATGGTTTTATAACTTAGATTTTAGTAGTTATTTGATAATATTATGTCTTAGACAAATGTATTTGCTTTTCTCATTATATATTTTTCTTCTTGCGTTGGCAATAATGGCCTGGCAATCACAATATAATCACATAAAAATAAAAAGGAAAAATGTTAATCGTAAGATCTACTAATAGATTTTTTAACCATTCAGCCACAGTACATGCCTTCTCGAAGGTAACTAGCTTGGACTCCATGCTAGAATGAGTTAAACACATTTATTTGGAAGATTTTCAAGATATAACTCCTCCACCAAAGATAAATATATAACCAATAATTAATTTGATTTCATCAAAAATTCCCATCGCTATATCCTTCTGGCACAAATTTCTCATGCTACTATTTTGTTGCTTATTTTAAGCCATATAATGACTTAACCAATTTGTATATTTTTTGCTCAATATTTAGGGCTACACAATTATCTAGTTGACTTAAGTAGATTTTCTCATCCAGATCTCCATTTAGGAAAGCAATTTTGACATACAATTGATGAACATAAGTTATGAATTATAGCCAAAGTAATTAAAACTCTAATGGATATAATTCGCCTCACAGGAGCATAGGTATCAAAACAATCTATGTCTTTCTTTTGTAAGAATCTTTTGATAGCTAATCGTGCCTTATATTCAATTGAATTGTCTTTTGAAAATCCATTTGCACTCAATAGGTGTTACATCTAGAGGCAAATCAACTTATTCATATACATTATTGCTTAGGATGGTATTTAACTCACTATTAATTGCCTCTCTCCACATATATGCATCTTGAGAAGTCATAACTTCTTTGAGAGTTGAGGGATCGTTCTCAGCAAGAAAAATATAGAAGTTTCCACCAAAACTAATGGTAATTCTCATCTTTTTACGTCTCCTAGATTGAGTTTTTATTTACGTTGTAATTTTTTAATTCTATTCAATAACTCTTGTATTAATTTACTTATTTTACATTCTATTCATAAGTGTTAGGTGTACTCTACAAAATTTATGTTTTATTTATATTTAATGTTGATTTATTGGTTTTATGTTATATTTATAAGTTTTTGTTTTGTTTACCAACAAGACATAATTTTACTAGTTTTAACTTCCACTTTCAATTCTTATATTCCATTTTTAAAATTTATGTTTTATTTTGCACTTAACGATAATTTACGAGTTTTATGTAATATTTGTAAGTTTTTACTTTGTTTATCAATAATACATCATTTCACCAGTTATATATTGATATACTTGTTTTACCTTTCATTTACAAGTCTAATTTTTTATTTTTAAAATTTATGTTATTTTATATATAATGTTCATTTGTTAACTTTATGTTATATTTACAGTAATATATTAATTTTACTAGTTTTATATTAATTTACTTGTTTTACCTTCTATTTACATGTCTTATATTTTGTTTTGCATTTAATGTTCATTTACTAGTTTTATGTTATATTTGTATTTTTTTAATTTAGCAGTAATACATTAATCTTCTAGTTTTATTACTTGTTTTACCTTCTATTTACAAGTCTTATGTTTACTTTGTACTTAATTTTCATTTGCGGATTTTATGTTATATTTGTAAATTTTTGTTTTATTTACCAGTAATACATTAATCTACTAGTTTTTTTTATTAATTTAATTTTCTTACCCTTCATTTACAAGCCTTATGTTTCATTTCCAAAATAGTAGAGTTTATGTTTTATTTTGTACTTAATTAATGTTGATTTATTAGTCTTATGTTATTTTTGTAAGTTTTTATTTTTTTTATCAGTAATACATCAATTCACCAATTTTATATTAGTTTACTTGTTTTACTTTCTATTTACAAGTTTTATCATTTTTCAGTTAATGTTAATTTACAATTTTATATTATACTTGCAAGTCTTTGTCTACTTCACCAATAATACATTAATTTACCAGTTTTATATTAATTAATTTATTTTACTTTTTATTTACATGTCGTATGTTCCATTTTCAAAATTTATATTTTATTTTATAGTTAATGTTGATTTATTAGTTTTATATTATGTTTGTAATTGTTTATTTATTTACCAATAATGCATCAATTTACCGGCTTTTTACTAATTTATTACTTTTATATTTCATTTATAAATCTTATGTTTTATTTCCAATATTTGTATTTTATTTTACATTTAATGTTGATTTATAAATTTCATATTTCATTTATATAATTTATATTTAATTAATATAGTGATTTTAATCACGGTATCTTAGAACTACCCATTTGAACATGAGATAATTAGTGAACAGTTAGTACAGATTCAAAAATAACTATTACTTTAGGATTGATCGAGATTTTTTAACTCATGGTTGTGTTGGTTGACAAGTTATCTCCATCTTATTCTTTTATTTATTATTATTATTATTATTAAAAGATTGAGAGGTGAGCAACATACAATTCAATTTTTTGAATTAAGTAGTTAACTAAATAAAATTACTTAAAAACCACCTATATCTATTTAGAAACTTGAATAAAATTCTAATTACCATGAAAAGAGTGAACAAACCATTCCTCACAATACCTTTCCTTTTATACAAAACATTTTTTATTCTCCTTTCATATATAAAAATCGATTATAGCCATCGCGTCATTAAACATTGTTGTCAATTTCCTTCTCAATCGTGTCATATAATTAGAAGTGATGAAATACAGGAACACCACTTCCAACAGATAATGTTATACATAAGACACCAAATCCTTCATTGTCGAGTAAAATACATACCCTCAAACTATAGTTTCCTTTTAGGACTTAGCTATGGTGCACAGTTGCACCCGCCATTGAATCCAACCATTTGCTCTCACCATAACTGGATTCAATGGTTAAAAGCAACTATGGTATGATACTACAGTTGCACTATAGCTGGATCCTTCCTTTTAAACCTAAAAAGAAAAAAAAAGAAAAAAAATCATGGGTAGACATTGCTTACTCTTCGTATCATTTTCAATGCTCATGTTCATCCCTGCTTTCATATTAGAAGGCATCGGGTGCATGAAACTATTATAATGATATAGATGCAGGAGTAGATCTTGCCGTTCATTGTAAATCAGGAGACGATGATCTTGGAGAACAAGTAATCCCTCATCAGGGCGATTATGGATTTCATTTTCGACCAAATTTTTGGGGCACGACGCTGTTTTATTGCAAGTTTGCATGGCAAAATACATGGAAATGGTTTGATACTTACATAGATGGAAGGGAACATCGTGGATATTGTTCATGGAGTATAACTGCAGACGGTCCATGTCTCTTGAACTATCCATATCCCGATAGTTGTTATTGTTATATACATATATATGCTACAAGCTTCTATTATATATTAATTGGCAGTCTAAACCATTTCTTATCGAGTTGTGATACTGGATCCTCTCATTATATATATCTCACTAGTTCCCACTAATCACTTTTATGCTAATAGCTATTTTGTTCTTATAAGAAATGACTTAAAAAGATAAATAGCTTTTAAATGCACCCACATGATAATTTTTATTAATATTTAATTTAGCTAATCTAATTTCTTAAACCCTATAATTTCTTTTAACTTTTCAAATTATTATCTCTTCTCAAATATTGTATACTCTATTTTTTAAAAATAGATTTTATAAACTTTATATGGAGAGTGCTTGGAAAAAAGATAAAAGTCATAGTAAAGGTAAGTTCGGAATTAGATGGTGTATGTTGAAAGATAAAGATTAGTATAAAATTTTTAATGGGGCTAACTGAAAAGTGGGGGCTAGTGAGATATAATAAGAGGGTAAATCCACCACTCTCTTTCTTATCACTCGATTCAATATTGAACTAACATTTTTGATAACGTTTTAAAACTATATGATTGATATTTATTTGATGAGAATATAAAACTAATTAATTCTTAACTATATACTGCTATACATGCATAAGTTAGACAACTTATTCTCCAACCTAATTTTTACTTTTAACATTTAATAAGATTTAAAAAAATACGTTTGAAAGGAAATTAGGAATGAAATGTCTTGTCTTAGGATTTTTAAGTATCAAATTCAAAAGATTAATTTCTTAAGTGAAGTGACCTATTCTACCACGACCCATGAATTTTTAAGAATTAACCAAAAAACTAATCTAGTGGGTGGGGTGACATGTCTTATTTATAAATCGAAGTAACTCTCTTTTATTAACCAACTAGGAAATAGAACCGCACTTCGTACGGTTTTTTTTTTAAAAAATTAATATTATTTTTTTATTATTTTACACTTGATAAAACTGATAAAAAATATGAATTGCTTTTTTTTTTAAGATGACGCAACCTTATAAAACTAATGTTATTTATAAAAATTAGTTATTTTTTTTGTTGACTTTAAAAATATATATTAATGTGTATAGTCAAGTGTACACAATATTTTCATCAATAAAAATTATGTTCACACTAATCAACTCTCCATTCTTCTTAGTATTAACAGACTCCCACATTTTACAAAGCTTAACCCTTATCATCCAACTATCTTTATCATTGTTTAACTCATAAAGAAAAGAATACTCCATGAAGTACATAATAAAAAAAATTTAAATAAGTCAAAAAATAAAAACATAAGAACATTTCTGAAGAGGATGTTGGTTAAATAATTAAAAAAAATCCAAACATAACAAATCTTAAATACTTAATATTTATATAGTTTGAAGAAGCTAAAAGACACTAAATAAAAGGTTGCATAATTAATTATGAAATGATTACATTAAAATTATGTCATAGTGGTATTGGTGAGGAAAGATGAAAGAACATTCCTTCCTATATTAATTAGTTGATGTATTTTAAACCACTAAAGTTTAGTTGTTGGCTTAATAAAATAAATGAATGTTTCAAAACTATAATTAATTTATTATTAATGGTTACATATTGTTGAATTTAAATAGAAAGAAGAAGAGACATGTAATCTTTTATAATCTACTAATTATTTTCTATTTTTAATATTTTGTAATGTAATTATTTTTTAATCTCAACTAATATATTATATTATAGAGAATATAAAAAGATGAGAAATAATAATGCCACAAATCTTAACTACTTAATATTTATAGAGTTTGAAGAAGTCAAAAGGCACTAAACAAAATGTTGCATAATTAAATATGAGATTATAACATTAAAATTAGACCCTAATGGCATTATTGAGGGAAGATGAAGGAAAATTCATTCATATGTTAATTAATTGATTGATATATTTAAGCCACTAAAGTTTAATTGTTGGCATAATAAAATAAATTAATGTTTGAAGACTTATAATTAATTATTATTAATGGTTACATATTATTGAATTTAAATAGAAAGAGGAAGAGACATATAATCTTTTATAATCTAATAATTATTTTTTATTTTTAATATTTTGTAATGTAATTATTTTTTTAATATCAACCAATTTATTAGATAATAGATAATATAAGAAGATGAGAAATAGTGATGCCACACCACCTCCTTTAGTCCCAACTTTATATATATATATAGATGAAAGAACCTCTCTTCCTATGTTAATTAATTCATGTATTTTATGCCACTAAAGTTTAATTGCTAGCATAATAAAATAAATAAATGTTTCAAAAGACTTATAATTAATTATTATTAATGATTACATATTGTTGAATTTAAATAGAAAGAGAAAAAAAGTACAAAGAATATCCACCAATATTTTAGATATTTTAGATAATAGAAAATATAAAAAGATGAAGAATGATATATATTAATAAAGTTATTATTTATTAAATGAGTTAAATACAATCAAATTAATTATGAGAAGATGAAAAGACAAATCTAAAAATAAAAATATCTATTTATTAGATAATAGAGAATATACAAAGAAACAAAATGGTGATGCCACATCACCTTCTCAAGTCCTAGCTTTATATATATATATATATATGAGACACAAATCAAGAGTAATGATGCGGAATTGGTGCCGCTACATGCTGCTGCCATGATGAATCTTGTGCATGGCGAAATACATGCACGAAAATATATTCGATTTTTGTATTCGGAAGACACTCTACATAATTCCATTTGCAAACAAGAGCAGTTGGATATCAATTATTATTTTGGACTAAAAATTTAAATAATCTGATAAGTATGTGACAAAGCGGAAACAAGTTGGATATATAGAGAACCCTAATCGACGTTACTTCTAAATAAGTGATCATTTTCCCACACAACAGATGAAAATCAAATCAGTAGTTTTGGAAATAGGTAAAATTTTTAGATTTTTCTAAAAGTGCCAAATAGTAAACATTAACTTCAAACACGATTTTGAGATTCAAACTAAAGAAATTCGGTGAAAATTTCAGACTTGGCAGGGGGCTAATGCTGGCAGGTTTTGTTCCTCTTGTTTTAGCTTCAAAAAGGTATGTTATATGGCCAGATGCGATACACACACACACACCAAAAGTTGCCATCACACCATGTCTTACATTAATTTAATTCTCGTTCATGTGTTAGAAAATATAAAGTGATCCCTTATTTGTTCAACGAAGTGAATATAGCTTAGTTGGATATATATCTTTACTTTATTTTTCTTTTTGGTTCACATCTAGCTTCTTTTTCTAATTTCTTTAAATAACAATAACGAAGTTGATTTTTGAGTTACATTAATTTATTTTTGTTATGATTATCAAGAATATAATGTAGGATATTAAAAAAAAAAGAAGAAGAAGAACGAGAATGATAAAATTATGTGTTGTGGGAATTCCTCTTCAAATTCTCAAGATGCTTTAAAAATTGCAAAATAGTAGTTGCTTTTGAGGCATTGATTAATGACATTGTGAGTGATTGACATGGGTCCTCAACATATGTCCTATCTACTTAGGGTTGCTTCCATATTGTTGAGGCCCCCACGTTGGAAGATGTGGTATTAAATTAAGTAATCTCTCTAATTAATTTCCATGATTAGAATAATCATTGCCTAATTATTAGTTGATGTACGTGCATGAATATGATTGGCAGTTGTAGGAAAACAATCAAAAAGTGGTTGTATCGTATAAAAAAGGTTTATAAGTACATCATTATCATTATCATTATTATTATTAGGGTTCCTCTATAATGCTGTAATTTTTTTACAGCATCAATAATATTTTTAATTGTGTATCATTGGATTTAATCAATGGTACACAATATTTGCAGTAAAAATAAAAATAAAAACAATAGTAAACGGTTAATATGGGTGGAGAATTTTGTAAAATAACAATGACCACCCTTAGAGTTTGAAACAATTTCACTTAAATAATATATTTTATTTAAAATTACTTTTCACCCCTCCTTTAAATTTGTAATATGATAATCTCTTTTAAATAAATCTTCCAAAATCAGTTACCATTAAATATAAAATATAATATCAAGTAGGTTATTTAATACAAAGTCTTATAATAATTTGTATTGTATGAATTTAATTACAAACCATTAATACCTAAACAATAATGATAATAGAAAGCATTACAATAAACTATATCAGTCACAACAAATGAGAAATATTTTATTTACCAATTATTATTGAAATATATATATACGTCTATATAACTATAGAGTGAGAAATATTTTGATTTAAATTTTATCAAAAAATTAAACTATTTATTTCATGCAATTCAACGGTGGAGGATATAACATTATGAAATATTATTTTGACTTTCAATATCAACCATTAGACTATGAGATATTAATGGCTCAAATATTGTGCCAAAATTTTAAGTTAAAAGTATTCCAAACCATATCTTTATAATGGAAATATAAAAACATACAATGATTTTTTTTCCTCATTTTGTCTATTAAATATTATTTGATGTAACATTTTATTTATTGTCACTATTAGTTATCATAATAAAAATAATGACTCTTCGTAGCATAAAAATTTTATAATTACTATCAAAGAATAACAATAAAATAATCTTTCATGATTCATAAACTAAAGTTAATTAGTAATATGTGTTAGATTTAACTTTTATGAAATTAAGAAAGTGACATTTGAAAATAAATGAAAACAAGCTTGTGAAAGTTAAATTATATAAGGCTCATATAATTTCCTACCATGTTAATAAAAATCTAAAAATATAAATGATTTTCTTTCACTTTTTTTTCCCACGTAAATATTATTGGAGGCAATATTTTATTTATTGTCACTATTAATTATTATAACAAAAGTAATGATTCTTCATAATATAAAATTTTATAATTACAATCAAATGATATCAATAAAATAATTTTTCACGATTCATAAACTAAAGCTGATTAAGAATATATATTAGATTTAACTTTTATGAAATTAACAAAGTGATATTTGAAAATAAAATGAAAATATATTGACTTATAAAACTTAAAATTCCTACCATGTAAGGATATTAATTGTAAGATAAATATAAAGTTCAGAGAATAAATATGTTAAATGGGTGTTAAAAATAATATATACTTCATGATTAATTATACAATGACCCTTAATATTATATAAAATAATGAGTATTTTAATATACGATATTAAATTTTATTAAAACATGTGTGATCAAGTAATTTTTATGTTACAAGCAATCTCAACAATGAGTTTATTGATGTAATGATGACATTTACTTAAATATATGTACTTAGTTGTGTCATTTATTACTATTATATCATATATAAATTTTACAATTGCAACTTATTTATTTGATTTGTGTTAAATAATCTACTATTATATTTTATACTTAATAGTAATAGATTTTGGAAGATTTATTTAAAAAAAATCATCACATTTCAAATTTAAAGGAGGATTGAAAAATAATTTTAAATAAAATATGCTATTTAAGTAAAATTATTTTAAACTCTAAGGGTGGTCATTGTTATTTTACAAAATTCTCCACCCATGTTAACCGTTTACCATTGTTTTTATTTTTATTTTTACTGCAAATATTGTGTACCATTGATTAAATCCAATGGTACACAATTAAAAACATTATTGATATTGTAAAAAAATTACAGCATCATAGAGGAACCCTTATTATTATTATTATTACAACTAATAAAAAACATATTTGATATGGTGCATGTTTAATCGGTGTAAAAGAGAAAACCCAGAAGCACATCGAACTCTACCTCGCCGAAACCAATTTTTACAAATTAATACTTCTTCCATACATTTATTATTTTACAATTTTCGAAAGAGTATAACGATAATAACTCAAAATTTTAAAAAATATTAAATTTTTTTGTAAGTTTCGATAACTAGCATGCATATATATATATATATATATTTATATAAGGGTGGGCATAAACTCACAACCCATGAGTTTACCCAAACCCAAACCAAATTAAATAGTTTGGGTTGGGTAAATCATGAAAACGGGTTAGATGTGGGTTTTATATAGAAAATAATTTCATTATGTGTTTGGTATGGTTTACCCATGGGTCATGAACAAAACCTCAACACTCAAATTTTTCAAATGAAATAAACGAAAACAAAATAACTGAACACAAATAGGTAAAATATTTTATTATTTATCTTATAATAAATTTTTATTTGTCATTCACGTTTTCTTATAATAAATTTTTTCATCATTTTACTAATTTTTTTCTTATATTTATTATAAGAAAATTTTCACAAAATAAATAAGTATAAAAATTTTTTATTATTAATTTTTTTTTCATATCAAAACATATATTTCTTATTTTTAATACTTTATTTTTTATTTACTTTCTATTCATGTGATTAAGTATAAAAATTTTTATTATTAATTTTTTTGTTCATATCAAAACATATATTTCTTATTTTTAATGCTTTATTTTTTATTTAGTTTCTATTCATGTGATTTATTTAATTTATAATAAATATAAATAAAAGAGTAGTTGAAAATAAGGGTAATATTGTAAACTTATACTATTAGGGGGGTTTTAGCAATTATAAAAACAGAAGGGAGAAAAATGATATATGTTGATTACTGTAGGGGGAAAGTGACAATCTCCCTAAAATTAAGCATATAAGTAGACAACATAACGCAAAACTACCAAAACGATAAATAAAATCAAATATTGCATAATTAAATAAATAACAAGTGGCAAAATTTATTATTAGATTGTTAATGTCATGTTTGTGAAAGTTTATTATTAAAGTGTATGTTCTTATTTATTGAGAAATAATAATTTTGTAATTAAACTTTATTTTGATTTTCTAGTATTCTTTAATTTAAGGATTAAGTTATTGTAAAATTTATAATTTTTATCCACTATATTTTTTATATTTTAATATCAATTTAATAATTAATAACAATTAATAATTATTATAATTTTGATATAATTAAATTTTATTAAAATAAAAATTATTTTGATAATAAAATTCAAACCAAACCCAAATGGTTTGGATGTAACGCAAAACTATTTGAGTTTGATTTGAGTTGAGTTTAAAATATTTAGGTTGGTTTGGGTTGGATTTAAATTTTTATAATTTAGTTTGAATTGACTTAAAATTCAATTCAAACCAATCTATGCCTACCTTTACACACACACACACACATGGACGTTTCTGACATCATGACATATTGATTGGCCACAGATAAGGTTAGAGAAACTATGTACTGTACTTGTAATAATTTCACAAATACGCAATGCAAGACAAATTTGAAGTAGCTGGTAGACCACCATTTATTCTCCTCCAATCCCACAGTATGCCTGGTATATAAATGATCTCGCAACTGGTTTTGAACATCTTTGAAACTTCATTTTCACATTTTGTCGCTCTGCCAATCCCAGCAGACACCGACTTCGTCCGTAATCAGTTTGCCCACCAACTCCAAATTATGCTCGTAAAGTTACTAAAGCTACCTTCCCACACGGCCACATTAACATTTATTAAAGTTACAACGTAAATTTTTTTACTCTCCATTTTCTCCTTTCAGTAAAAAATGTTTTTGCACTGAATCTGATAGTGAGAAGTTAGGCTAGCTCATGAACAATTTACTATAATTCAGTCGTTGTTAGCCACAATTCCCTACATTCTCTTACAGGTGATATTCTTAATTTTAGTTCAGTCCGTTAAAGTTTCATTTGGGATTACTTTTAAGAGGCTAAAATAATTTTTAAAAGATAAAAACCGATTTTGGAGTCTGATAAATTTTTTAAAAAATTACTTTTGACAAAATCATCTTATTCTACAATAGACTTTGAAAAGTAAAGAATAAATAACTTTTCAAAATCTTATTTTAAAAATCACTTTTATACTTAAAGAGATTATTGTAATTACCAATTATATTAAGATAACAAAATAAAAAATTAATAATATAAAATATTTATTTTAGTTATCAATTATTATATGTACACAATAAACAATATTTTATATACATGTTTACAAATGTATTATATCTAGTCCAATCATTTGCATTTTTACAACAGTTTAACAATAATATTTACCAAATATATAAGACTACTTTTAAAACTCATAGTATTTTTAAAAATAAATTTTACCAAATATTTAATTGATTTTCTTCGTAATTGATTATCTCTACCACACAGTTAACAACAATTATTTTAAAAATTATAACATTACTAAACTATCTTATTTTTTTATCCTTATATTTTATTCTTTTATCGCCTAATTTATCTTGGAATCATCAAAGAAACACATGTAAATGTAAAAGTAATTAAGAACTTGAAATTAGGGCGGCCTATCGAACAAACATGAAATAAGCCCTTAAATTAGAAGCGAATTAATTTGATAGCTGCAGACTTACACGAAAAAGTTATAATACCAAATGTAATCTGAAGAACCAATGAAATAATTAACATTTAATTTGCCCTCTCCTCTGTACCGATCGATCAGCAATCAATGTTGGCTTGTTATGGGTAACACGCACAAAAGACAAATTCTTTTGGGACCATGCAGATTGATGTTGCTGCGAAAGGGAGAGAGGATTGAATTGAACTGAATTGAACGAGAGGCGTAGAGTTTACCAAATAAAGACAGAGAAATGCCATAAACAATTGAAATACTGGGTACAGGATACATTTTTCAGAAGCTATACATATGCAAATGATACCCAGTAGTTAATGTTGAAAAAAAATCATGCACGTCGCATGCAAATTCTAGAAAGCATGCAATTTTTCAAAGAGCTACCAAACATTTGAAGAAAAAAATGAAAAATTGGTAAATTTATCAAATTTGCCAAATGGACACCATTGACATATTTGCAGGGGTTAGATGGAATAGTGTTTGGGTTAGGTGGAATAGTACTTGGGTTAGGTGGAATAGTACTAGCTTCAAGCCTATAAATAGAGAGCATTTCCTTATTCCATAGCATCCAAAATTTGTGAAGCTTATAAGTTTCTAAGCTTTTGAGAGTGTGAGCAATTGGAGAGTGTGTGTGAGAGTACTGGGTGTATTTGGGTTCTGGAAAGTGAGATTTCTTTACTCAAATTTGTACTCAAATAATTGTTAATAATACAATTATTTTTCTCTTGCTCCCGTGGACGTAGGCATATTGCCGAACTACGTAAAATTTGTGTCCTTTATTTTTCTGTGATTATTTGGTGTGCTTGATTCCGCATTCCGCGCACAACAAGTGGTATCAGAGCCGAAGGTTCGTACTTGGGGGGATACGGTACTGTTCACGTATACGGTACTATTCCAGTATACAATACTATTCACATACGGTACTGTTCACGAATACGGTGGAGACGGCCATTTGTACTTGGGAGACAGTCTATTGTAAGTAGTGTGTATTTTTGTATGTCTAGGAAAGTTCTGTCAATAAAGGCGATAAGAGTCTAAGGATTCTGGTTTTTAATTGGGATCGAGTTCCCGTCCAGTTTCCTAGGAACTTTCTTGGTGTATTTATTCACGCGAAATTAACATCATAGAGACTGTTTTTCAAGTGGAAATAGTTCGTTGAGAAAATGGTAGAAGGTGAAACTTCCAGAATTGGGGAGAGATCTACCGAGACTATTTCAGGAGACACTTCAGGTGGGAGGCGAGATTTGTCAAATCGCTATTCAACACCTGTTATAGGAGGCCAGAAGATCGATGTTGAAAACTTTGATGGGAAAATCAACTTCGGCATGTGGAGGCGCGAAGTTATGGATGCCCTTATTCAAATCGATCTCGATGTTGTTCTGAAAAATAAAAGACACTTGTATGATGAAGAAATTTGGGATCGTATGAACGAGAAAGCTTGTGGTCAGATTAGATCTTGTTTGACCAAGGAGGTGAAATACTTGGTGAAAGATGAGGAGTGTGCGGTGACTTTGTGGCGTACATTGGAGGAGAAGTACCTGCTGAAAAGTCCTGAAAATCGTCTTCATGCAATGAGCCAAGTATATGGCTTTCGAATGAAGTCTGGGGTGTCAATGCACGATCATGTCTCAAGATTTGAAAAGTTACTTGCTGATTTGAAGAATCTTGATGAAGATATTAAGGATGAAGTCAAGGCTATGATTCTGTTACACTCACTACCAGAGGAATATAGCCATTTTGTGACTACTTTGATATATGGGAAGAGTGTGATCATTTTCAAAGATGTTTGCACAGCATTGACTAACTTGGAGATTCGGAATAATAATAAAAATTCTGAACGAGCATCGTCTGAAGCTTTGGTGAGCAGAGATTGGGCAATGGAGAAAAAGAAAAAGGGTAGTGGAAAGAATTCTCGATCCAAATCGAGAAGCAGAAATATAGCTCGAGATGAGTGTGCTTTTTGTCATGAAAAAGGCAATTGGAGGAAAGATTGTCCAAAGGCTCAAAAGAGAGATGGGAAGAAACCAGCAGCAGCAAACATGGCACGGAAAGATGAGGGCTCTGATTATTCACTAAGTATTACTCCTGCAGCATACGTGGCTAGTTCGAGCGAGTGGATACTTGATACTGGAGCAACCTATCATTTGTGTCCCATTAAGGAATGGTTTACGGATTTCAACGTATTGGAATCTGGTGCAGTTGTGATGGGGAATGATCAACCTTGTCGCACAATGGGGATAGGAACAATTCGGCTCAAAATGTTTGATGGAATGGTCAGAGAACTCAAAGAGGTTAGATTTGTTCCAGCTTTAAAGAAAAATCTAATTTCTGTGGGTGCTTTAGAAGCTAAAGGCTACAAGGTTACCATTGAAGATGGTATAATGAAGTTTACACATGGGGCTATGGTGATTCTGCAAGGGGTTCGGCGTCACAATCTGTACTATTTGAAGGGAGGTACAACTGATGAAGCAAATGTTGTTGAGGCGTACAGTGACACCACCAAGCTATGGCATGTACGACTGGGACATGCTGGAGAGAAGTCTTTGCAAACTCTGATGAGGCATGGACTCTTAAAAGGTACCAAAACCTGTAAATTAAATTTTTGTGAGCATTGTGTAGTAGGCAAGAAAACAAGGGTCAAGTTTGGTACAGCTAATCACGATACTCGTGAGATCCTTGAATATGTTCATAGTGATGTATGGGGACCAACCAAGACTGCATCAATTGGTGGAAGCCATTATTTTGTTATATTTGTTGATGATTTCTCTAGACGTGTATGGGTGTACACCATGCGAGCAAAGGATGAGGTTCTAGAGATTTTCGTGAAGTGGAAGAAATTGGTGGAGACTCAAACTGGCAGAAAGATCAAAGTATTACGATCTGATAATGGGGGTGAATATACTTCTGATCCATTCTTGCAAGTATGCCAGAACGAGGGTATTAAAAGACATTTCACGGTGAGACATACTCCGCAACAGAACGGTGTGGCTGAGCGTATGAATCGTACTTTACTAGAGAAGGTACGGTGTATGTTATCTAATGCTGGTTTAGATAAAAAGTTTTGGGCTGAAGCTGTGAGCTACGCAAGTCACTTGGTAAACCGGTTGCCTTCTGCTGCAATTGGAGGTAAAACTCCTATGGAAATGTGGTCTGGAAAGCATGCACAAGACTATGATTCCCTTCGTATATTCGGGTGTCCAGCTTATTATCATGTCAAAGATGGTAAACTGGATCCTCGTGCTAGAAAAGCTATCTTTGTGGGATTCAAAGGTGGAGTAAAGGGCTTCAAGCTTTGGGATCTCGAAGATAAAAAGTTTGTGTGTAGCAGAGATGTCACATTTGATGAAGCTTCAATGATGAAAGCTTCAAGTTCTCAGCAGGTGGAGAACAAGACCAAAGAGGTATTGCAGCGGGTGGAGTTTGATGCAACTCCATATGTACCAGTTAGTTCTACATCAAAGAAGAGTTCAACTATGGAGGTGACACCTAGAGTTGAAGAAGAGGTTGTTTCTTCTGATGTCCCACAAAATGAAGAAACAATTGATGATGTAGATAATGATGATTTTATAGCAACAAGGAGGCCAAGAAGAGAGATAAAGAAACCCGGATGGCTTACTAAAGATATGGTGGTAGCCTATGCACTTCCAGTTATTGATGATGACATCCCCAACACTTTCGGTGAAGCATTACGCAGCAGTGAAAGTGATCAGTGGAAGTTAGCCATGGAGGAAGAGATGAAATCTCTCCATCAAAACCAAACTTGGGAACTTGTAAAGTTACCAAAAGGGAAAAGGGCTATTGGCAATAAATGGGTCTACACCAAAAAGCAAGGATCTCCGAATCAATCAACTCCTCGATACAAGGCAAGGCTCGTGGCAAAAGGTTTTGCTCAAAAGGAAGGTATTGACTACAATGAAGTTTTCTCTCCAGTTGTAAAACATACTTCCATTCGTATCCTACTTGCCTTAGTTGCAGAATATGAGTTAGAGTTGGCTCAATTGGATGTTAAGACGGCGTTCTTACATGGAGATTTGGAGGAGGAAATCTATATGATTCAGCCTTGTGGTTTCAAAGTTGCTGGAAAAGAGAATCATGTGTGTAGGTTGATTAAATCTTTGTACGGATTGAAGCAATCGCCAAGGCAGTGGTACAAAAGATTTGATCAATTTATACAAGGGCAGAAATTCACCAGAAGTGAACACGATCATTGTGTTTACTTTAGAAGACTACCAGATGGAGCTTTCATCTATTTGTTACTCTATGTCGATGATATGCTTATAGCTTCGAAGAATAGAGATGAGATCGAAAGATTAAAGAAGCAACTGGCTTCTGAGTTTGAGATGAAAGACTTGGGTGATGCACAGAGAATACTTGGGATGGAGATTCGTAGAGACAAGAAGAATGGGAGCGTATGGTTGACTCAAAGGTCTTATTTGAAGAAAGTGCTAGAAAGATTCGGTATGGATGACAAAACTAAACCGGTATGTACACCTCTAGCTCCTCATTTCAAATTAAGCTCTTCTTCATGTCCTAGATCTCAAGAGGAGCGCGATTACATGGCTCGTGTTCCATATGCTAGTGTTGTGGGTAGTCTTATGTATGCTATGGTATGCACAAGGCCCGATATATCTCAAGCAGTGAGCATGGTTAGTAGATACATGCACAATCCGGGTAAAAATCAATGGCTTGCGGTAAAGTGGATTCTCCGATATTTGTATGGGACAGTTGATGTTGGGTTATTGTTCAAGAAAGATTGTGGTCAACAATGTGTTGGGTATTGTGATTCTGATTTCGCTGGAGACCTTGACAAGCGAAGATCAACAACGGGCTACGTATTCACATTGGGTGGAGGTCCGGTTAGCTGGAGGTCGATTCTACAATCGACAATTGCTCTGTCCACTACGGAAGCAGAGTATATGGCAGCAACTGAAGCTGTAAAAGAAGCTATCTGGTTGAAAGGCTTGTTAGGTGATTTGGGAGTAATCCAGGAGAACATTGCGGTCTTCTGTGATAATCAAAGTGCGATATTCCTTGCGAAGAATCAAACATATCACGCTCGGACGAAGCACATAGATGTGAAATATCATTATGTGAGAGAGATTATCGAGAGCGGTGTTGTGTTGTTGAGAAAGATCGATACCAAAGATAATCCATCAGATATGTTGACGAAGGTAGTTTCTGGAGTTAAGTTTCAACATTGCTTGAAATTAATTCAAATCCTTCGATTGTGTTAAGTTATGTCCTTCGGGAATTTTGAACTACGGTTGGCTTGATCCCAAATTTTGGGTACGTAGGCAGTCACAGAGATACAGCCACTTGGGGGATGATGGCTCGTTAGTAGTCGGCTCAGATTTGAAAAATTTTCGCCGAGGTGGAGATTTGTTGAAGTCAACAAATTGTTGGTGCAAATTTGTTGAAGTCAACAAATTGTTGGTGCACCAACAATTTGTTGATTTTGTAAAGCCGAAAAGAAAGAATGGGGAGGGATTTGAAAAAAATAATAATAATTAAAAATTATATTTTTAATTATTTTATTCTTAGCATAGTAATTCATTTCTCCTATAAATAGCTAAGGATTTCATTCATTTGAGATCATCCCAAAATTGTTAAGCTTATAAGTTTCTAAGCTTTTGAGAGAAGTGAGAGAAGTGTGTCTGGGGAATTTATCTTTCCTGCAGAGTGTGAGAGTACTGGGTATATTTGGGTTTCTGGGAAGTGAGATTCGTTACTCAAATATTGTACTCTATTAATTGTTAAATAAACAATTATTCTTTCTTGCCTCCGTGGATGTAGGTTTAATTACCGAACCACGTAAATTCTTGTGTCCTTTATTTTTCTGTGATTATTTGGTGCGCTTGATTCCGCATTCCGCGCACAACAAGTGGTATCAGAGCCGAAGGTTCGTACTTGGGGGGATACGGTACTGTTCACATATACGGTACTATTCCCGTATACGGTACTGTTCACATACGGTACTGTTCACGAATACGGTGGAGACGGCCATTTGTACTTGGGAGACAGTCTATTGTAAGTAGTGTGTATTTTTGCATGTCTA
Organism: Citrus medica; assembly: GCA_002013955.2. Taxonomy (NCBI): domain Eukaryota; kingdom Viridiplantae; phylum Streptophyta; class Magnoliopsida; order Sapindales; family Rutaceae; genus Citrus; species Citrus medica. The sequence goes on along the minus strand of MKYO02010120.1, from coordinate 408,683 downwards.
GGAAAGTTCTGTCAACAAAGGCGATAAGAGTCTAAGGATTCTGGTTTTTAATTGGGACCGAGTTCCCGTCCAGTTTCCTGGGAACTTTCCTGGTGCATTTATTCACGCGAAATTAACATCATAGAGACTGTTTTTCAAGTGGAAATAGTTCGTTGAGAAAATGGTAGAAGGTGAAACTTCCAGAATTGGGGAGAGATCTACCGAGACTATTTCAGGAGACACTTCAGGTGGGAGGCGAGATTTGTCAAATCGCTATTCAGCACCTGTTATAGGAGGCCAGAAGATCGATGTTGAAAAGTTTGATGGGAAAATCAACTTCGGCATGTGGAGGCGCGAAGTTATGGATGCCCTTATTCAAATCGATCTCGATGTTGTTCTGAAAAATAAAAGACACTTGTATGATGAAGAAATTTGGGATCGTATGAACGAGAAAGCTTGTGGTCAGATTAGATCTTGTTTGACCAAGGAGGTGAAATACTTGGTGAAAGATGAGGAGTGTGCGGTGACTTTGTGGCGTACATTGGAGGAGAAGTACCTGCTGAAAAGTCCTGAAAATCGTCTTCATGCAATGAGCCAAGTATATGGCTTTCGAATGAAGTCTGGGGTGTCAATGCACGATCATGTTTCAAGATTTGAAAAGTTACTTGCTGATTTGAAGAATCTTGATGAAGATATTAAAGATGAAGTCAAGGCTATGATTCTGTTACACTCACTACCAGAGGAATATAGCCATTTTGTGACTACTTTGATATATGGGAAGAGTGTGATCGTCTTTAAAGATGTTTGCACAGCATTGACTAACTTGGAGATTCGGAATAATAATAAAAATTCTGAACGAGCATCGTCTGAAGCTTTGGTGAGCAGAGATTGGGCGATGGAGAAAAAGAAAAAGGGTGGTGGAAAGAATTCTCGATCCAAATCGAGAAGCAGAAATATAGCTCGAGATGAGTGTGCCTTTTGTCATGAAAAGGGCCATTGGAGGAAAGATTGTCCAAAGGCTCAAAAGAGAGATGGGAAGAAACCAGCAGCAGCAAACATGGCACGGAAAGATGAGGGCTCTGATTATTCACTAAGTATCACTCCTGCAGCATACGTGGCTAGTTCGAGCGAGTGGATACTTGATACTGGAGCAACCTATCATTTGTGTCCCATTAAGGAATGGTTTACGGATTTCAACGTATTGGAATCTGGTGCAGTTATGATGGGGAATGATCAACCTTGTCGCACAATGGGGATAGGAACAATTCGGCTCAAAATGTTTGATGGAATGGTCAGAGAACTCAAAGAGGTTAGATTTGTTCCAGAGATAAAGAAAAATCTAATTTCTGTGGGTGCTTTGGAAGCTAAAGGTTACAAAGTTACCATTGAAGATGGCACAATGAAGTTTACACATGGGGCTATGGTGATTCTGCAAGGGGTTCGGCGTCACAATCTGTACTATTTGAAGGGAGGTACAACTGATGAAGCAAATGTTGTTGAGGCGTACAGTGACACCACCAAGCTATGGCATGTACGACTGGGACATGCTGGAGAGAAGTCTTTGCAAACTCTGATGAGGCATGGACTCTTAAAAGGTACCAAAACCTGTAAATTAAATTTTTGTGAGCATTGTGTAGTAGGCAAGAAAACAAGGGTCAAGTTTGGTACAGCTAATCACGATACTCGTGAGATCCTTGAATATGTTCATAGTGATGTATGGGGACCAACCAAGACTGCATCAATTGGTGGAAGCCATTATTTTGTTACATTCGTTGATGATTTCTCTAGACGTGTGTGGGTGTACACCATGCGAGCAAAGGATGAGGTTCTAGAGATTTTCGTGAAATGGAAGAAATTGGTGGAGACTCAAACTGGCAGAAAGATCAAAGTATTACGATCTGATAATGGGGGTGAATATACTTCTGATCCATTCTTGCAAGTATGCCAGAACGAGGGTATTAAAAGACATTTCACGGTGAGACATACTCCGCAACAGAACGGTGTGGCTGAGCGTATGAATCGTACTTTACTAGAGAAGGTACGGTGTATGTTATCTAATGCTGGTTTAGATAAAAAGTTTTGGGCTGAAGCTGTGAGCTACGCAAGTCACTTGGTAAACCGGTTGCCTTCTGCTGCAATTGGAGGTAAAACTCCTATGGAAATGTGGTCTGGAAAGCATGCACAAGACTATGATTCCCTTCGTATATTCGGGTGTCCAGCTTATTATCATGTCAAAGATGGTAAACTGGATCCTCGTGCTAGAAAAGCTATCTTTGTGGGATTCAAAGGTGGAGTAAAGGGCTTCAAGCTTTGGGATCTCGAAGATAAAAAGTTTGTGTGTAGCAGAGATGTCACATTTGATGAAGCTTCAATGATGAAAGCTTCAAGTTCTCAGCAGGTGGAGAACAAGACCAAAGAGGTATTGCAGCGGGTGGAGTTTGATGCAACTCCATATGTACCAGTTAGTTCTACATCAAAGAAGAGTTCAACTATGGAGGTGACACCTAGAGTTGAAGAAGAGGTTGTTTCTTCTGATGTCCCACAAAATGAAGAAACAATTGATGATGTAGATAATGATGATTTTATAGCAACAAGGAGGCCAAGAAGAGAGATAAAGAAACCCGGATGGCTTACTAAAGATATGGTGGTAGCCTATGCACTTCCAGTTATTGATGATGACATCCCCAACACTTTCGGTGAAGCATTACGCAGCAGTGAAAGTGATCAGTGGAAGTTAGCCATGGAGGAAGAGATGAAATCTCTCCATCAAAACCAAACTTGGGAACTTGTAAAGTTACCAAAAGGGAAAAGGGCTATTGGCAATAAATGGGTCTACACCAAAAAGCAAGGATCTCCGAATCAATCAACTCCTCGATACAAGGCAAGGCTCGTGGCAAAAGGTTTTGCTCAAAAGGAAGGTATTGACTACAATGAAGTTTTCTCTCCAGTTGTAAAACATACTTCCATTCGTATCCTACTTGCCTTAGTTGCAGAATATGAGTTAGAGTTGGCTCAATTGGATGTTAAGACGGCGTTCTTACATGGAGATTTGGAGGAGGAAATCTATATGATTCAGCCTTGTGGTTTCAAAGTTGCTGGAAAAGAGAATCATGTGTGTAGGTTGATTAAATCTTTGTACGGATTGAAGCAATCGCCAAGGCAGTGGTACAAAAGATTTGATCAATTTATACAAGGGCAGAAATTCACCAGAAGTGAACACGATCATTGTGTTTACTTTAGAAGACTACCAGATGGAGCTTTCATCTATTTGTTACTCTATGTCGATGATATGCTTATAGCTTCGAAGAATAGAGATGAGATCGAAAGATTAAAGAAGCAACTGGCTTCTGAGTTTGAGATGAAAGACTTGGGTGATGCACAGAGAATACTTGGGATGGAGATTCGTAGAGACAAGAAGAATGGGAGTGTATGGTTGAGTCAAAGGTCTTATTTGAAGAAAATGCTAGAAAGATACGGCATGGATGACAAAACTAAACCGGTATGTACACCTCTAGCTCCTCATTTCAAATTAAGCTCTTCTTCATGTCCTAGATCTCAAGAGGAGCGCGATTACATGGCTCGTGTTCCATATGCTAGTGTTGTGGGTAGTCTTATGTATGCTATGGTATGCACAAGGCCCGATATATCTCAAGCAGTGAGCATGGTTAGTAGATACATGCACAATCCGGGTAAAAATCAATGGCTTGCGGTAAAGTGGATTCTCCGATATCTGTATGGGACAGTTGATGTTGGGTTATTATTCAAGAAGGATTGTGGTCAACAATGTGTTGGGTATTGTGATTCTGATTTCGCTGGAGACCTTGACAAGCGAAGATCAACAACGGGCTACGTATTCACATTGGGTGGAGGTCCGGTTAGCTGGAGGTCGATTCTACAATCGACAATTGCTCTGTCCACTACAGAAGCAGAGTATATGGCGGCAACTGAAGCTGTAAAAGAAGCTATCTGGTTGAAAGGCTTGTTAGGTGATTTGGGAGTAATTCAGGAGAACATTGCGGTCTTCTGTGATAATCAAAGTGCAATATTCCTTGCGAAGAATCAAACATATCACGCTCGGACGAAGCACATAGATGTGAAATATCATTATGTGAGGGAGATTATCGAGAGCGGTGTTGTGTTGTTGAGAAAGATCGATACCAAAGATAATCCATCAGATATGTTAACGAAAATAGTTTCTGGAGTTAAGTTTCAACACTGCTTGAAACTAATTCAAATCCTTCGATTGTGTTAAGATATGTCCTCCGGGAATTTTGAACTACGGTTGGCTTGATCCCAAATTTTGGGTACGTAGGCAGTCACAGAGATGCAACCACTTTGGGGATGATGGTTTGTTGGTAGTCGACTCAGATTTGGACAAATTTTCGCCGAGGTGGAGAATTGTTGAAAAAAATCATGCACGTGGCATGCACATTCTAGAAAGCATGCAATTTTTCAAAGAGCTACCAAATATTTGAAGAAAAAATGAAAAGTTGGCAAATTTATCAAATTTGCCAAATGGACACCATTGACATATTTGCATGGATTAGGTGGAATAGTATTTGGGTTAGGTGGAATAGTACTTGGGTTAGGTGGAATAGTACTAGCTTCAAGCCTATAAATAGAGAGCATTTCCTCATTCCATTGCATCCAAAATTTGTGAAGCTTATAAGTTTCTAAGCTTTTGAGAGTGTGAGCAATTGGAGAGTGTGTGTGAGAGTACTTGGTGTATTTAGGTTCTGGAAAGTGAGATTTCTTTACTCAAATTTGTACTCAAATAATTGTTAATAATACAATTATTTTTCTCTTACTCCCGTAGACGTAGACATATTACCGAACTACGTAAATTGTGTCTTTTATTTTTCTGTGATTATTTAATGTGCTTGATTCCGTATTCCGCACACAACAATTAAATGCTATGCAAATGAAACCCAGGGATAGTTTACATTTGGACTTGGACCTTCTCTCTGCCTTCTTTTTCAAGCCTTAAATATCTAATCTTCCTGTTGTTCGTTGAATCACAAAACTGACAGATATGCTCTGTCTGTTACATTTATTAGCTATATCACTCTTGCAACATCACCACCCCCACAATCTTCAATTTTCTTTCAACTCCCAAGCTACAACATAATCTTTTTTTTTTTTCTTTTTCATTTTTCAGCCGTTGCAATCGAGCTCAAATGGCCAGCACCCCCGCACCAAAAACAATAAAGAAACTGGGGCAATTCCTTGAAGAGCAACAAGAACCTTTCATCCTAGAGATTTACCTTTCAGAAAGAGGCTGCATCAAGAAGCAGAAGAAGAATTTGAATTCAAGCAAGTTTTTGAAGAGATCAACTAGTTTAAATAATAGCATAAAGGGTGTTACAATCTATTCCAAGCTATTAAAAGCTGCGTACAACAAGCTTGTTCCCATCAAAGATAGCCCCAAGGTTAAGAATAGTAACGATGGCCAAGAAGTCGCAGAAGCAAATCAATTTTCATCCGCTAGTAACACAACAACAGAGGTTAATTCATGCTCAGAGAGCGAGGTTAAACTGCAAAAAGATGATATTTCGTTCCGAGGACATAATTGCCTGTCAGCAGAAAATGAGGTACAAAAATTATACTATATTCTGTTATTTCTTATTGCTCTGTTGATGCTTTAGGTTAAAGCTTAATTGTTCAAATTATAACAGGCCGCTTCAGTACTACAAGAAGAGAGTGAACAAATTAGCCCTGTTTCAGTACTACAAGAAGATAATCAATCAAGGAGTACCATCACTCAGGCTAAGAATATTACAGAGGATTCCCTACTATCAGCTTCTTTATGGAATTTAGAAGAGCTAGTCTGCTCAAAACCCAACTCAAAAGTCGTCAAATCCAAAAAGATTTTGCAGCAAACAAAGCAGCTGTTATTTGATTGTGTAAGAGAAGTGTTAAAGACCAATGATAAGAATGGAAACGACAGAAGGCAGCAAAGTTGTAGAGAATTTATGGGACCTGAGTTGCTTGGAAAGCTCATGAGTGAGAAACTGAAAGCGTGGGAAAAACAATCGGGGGATGAATTAAACATAACAAGACTCTTGGATTTTGATTTTCAGGATTCTGTCCAAGAATGGTCTGATTTTAAGCAACAGATGAGGGACATAGCTTTTAAGATTGGAGATGCCATACTTGAAGAAATCAGAGATCAACTGGTTACGGACTTGGTTTCAATGTAGATATTGGTAAGAATCCTAGATGGTTAATAATCCTTCTTCACTTGTCAATTTTTTTCCCCCAAGTTCTATTTCAGTGTTTGATAGGGCATATGCATATGCACAATCAAACTTTTGATTCTGATTTTTAATGTTTATACTTCCAACTAAAGGAGAATGAGAATGACAAATAAATTACACATTTGCTACTCATGCTTGGATTCCATAATTGCGCAAATGAGCTTGTTTAAGGAATCACACTACAAGAAAAAGAAGAGCATGTATGTATCTAAGTAAGATCTTGTTTCTGAACTACACGTCTCTCTAAATTTACACTACAACATGATTTCAAAAGCAGTACCAATGGATCATTTGCAACCCCAAAAGCAGTACTAAGAGAACAAGTCAGTTGCAACATTTCTTTAATAACAAAGCAGCCGAAGAACTGGAAACAAAATCAGTAGTTAGCATTCCATCATTGATCCCAAAATTTTCCATAAAGTCCCTGTATAAAGAAATTTTTTTCGAAAACTTTGATTTTTTCATTTTTTTAGCGCTGTACGCAAAATTTAGTGTCAAATAATTATGTCCTGCAGCTATATGGGAACTAAGATCGACACATAAAAGATTCAATTTGCTATACCAAACAAAAGCATTAAAATCATAATGGGATTTTTGGCTTGGTATTTGTTAAGATATCATTTATCATGCTTCTAACTTCTAAGCATGTGCAATGGTGCCATATCAGGAGATGATGATCTTGGACAACACCAACTACCTTATCAAGGTCTCTACACATTTAATTTTCACCACATTTTTTCAGCACAACTCCAGACTATTGCAGTTTTCTAGGTAATAAGCTTATTCCAATACGATTGTCTCACCGAAATGTGTTTCTCTTGAGTAATGCATCAAATAAATAAGTGTCACAGTTCAACAAAGATAAATTAAAATTGAACATTTTAAGTATTGCTATTTGGGATACAAATTCCGTATCCTAAATGGGGTGTCACTTGCTGTTTCGATAACTGAGTGATGCTACATAATTATCATATTAATTAGACATATAAACAACCAACTATTACCTAGCAGGTTATTTGAGAGAGAAACTTTAATAATCGAAACTCTTTGAGATTGTTGGAACACTTTGTCCTGCTCACCGTAAAGAAGCAAACATCATAATCACTCATTTTGATACACACGCACGCACACACAATATAATAAGTCGACTAAAAAATATGTTCCAAATATGAAAAATGCTCTCTCTGATTTTATAACATGTCATATATAGCAAAGTAAAAAGTATGGCAACAAAATCTGGCGCTGCATAAGCTGTGTCCGTTCTTGTACACACAATTAAGTGTTGTATATACAAAAAAAAAATCCTAAAATCTTGATTTCCATTACACCAACAAATAAAAAATCAGAATGATGAGTTTTTTTTGCTAGGCATTATTTCTTACTTTTGATAAATGATGTCAAAAGTAATTATAAGGTCATCATCATTGGATTTGCAATGAATTGCCAGATTTATTCGGGCACCTATATTGCTGTGAATATGCTCGTACACCCTGTGTGATTTGAGACGAAGACCATTGCCGGTAATTATGGGGGTAATCATCCGTTTAATTTTGCGCCAAATTTTTTTCGGACGATGCTATACTTTGGCAGTTTCAGATGACAAAATGTACAGAAATGATTTGATATTTACAGAGAATAGAGGGATTATGATTATTGTGGACCTTGGTAATAGAGTTTGTTGGTGTAAATTTTATCCCAACTTACTAAGTAGTAATTTCCACCAAGGACAGTCCCATAGGACTGGGCTTCTTTTTGTTGGATCTGACAAAATGAATTTCTTTTTTGGGCTAATTTTAATGTGCTTTCATATTTTCTCCTAGAAGTTCACTTCTATAAGGGGATGCAAATGTCTTTGTCCAATGATACTTTATAGACACAAGAAAACCATCAAATGACTAGTTTTGCCAGCGTATACTCTCCGACAATTAAGTCAGTCATTGAATTTTGAAAATATGAATTTAGAGAAAGAAAATCTAGAGAGACAAATTTAGCATTTCTCATATTGAGTAGATTTTTCTTACCTTTCAATGAGAATAGAGGGCATATTTATAGGCAAAATTGATTTGACTTGAGTCCCAATTACTTTGATGACATGTTTCATTGTTCTTGTGACATCTGACGACACTTGTCTTCTTGTTCCCATGCTGATTGACACATGGGTATGTAACCTTGTCTATAGATCAAAAGGAGAAGTGTTTTAATTTAGATTGTTTTTCCTAAGATCCTGAAGTCACAAGAACCTTGAAATTTAGGATGTTTATCCCAGTGGTTTGTCATGATATAAGATCCTAGAAATCTTAGAACCTTTGGGCACTTGTCCCAAGATCCTAGGATCCTATTAGTCTTGGAACCTAGGAGGTTTGTCCAAAGAACCTAGGAGATTTATCCTAGATGGTTTATTTTAAAATAGAATCCTAGGAACCTTAGAATCTTTTAGGCCTTGAGGATTTGTCACCTAGGAAGTTTATCCTAAATGGTTTGTCCATTTCTTCATTAGCTTTATAGAGATCATATTTATTTAGGCTTTAGCTGGAATCTTAGGATTCTTGGAATCTTGAAACCTAAGAGGTTTATCTTAGGTGATTTTTCCTAGAAACCTGGGAGGGTTATCCTAGGTGATTTATCTTAGGATAACATCCTAGGAACGTTGAAACCTTTTGGACCTTGGAGCCTTACAATCTAGGGTAATGATATTTCCCTATCCATCTTACTTTATGTTAAACCACCTCATTGATTAGCCTGCCCCATAAAAGAAAATTTAAAATGAATATATTTTGTAAATACAGCCTGTAAATACCAAAAATACCTCTATCAGTAGGTGGTTTGTTCATTTTTTCATGGGTTTTATAGAGACCAAATTTACTTAGGATCTAACTAGGATCACAGGAACCTTAGAATCTAAGAGATTAATCTCAAGTAGTTTTTCATACGAAGGATTCTAGAAACCTTAGAACTATCTTGGGATCTTAGAAGTCCTGGAACCTTGAAACCTTGGAACTTAGGAGGTTTGTCTTTAAAACCTAGGAGGTTTGTCTTTAAAACCTAGGAGGTTTATCCTAGTTGGTTTGTCTTAAGATAGAATCCTAGGAACCTTGGAACTTTTTAGACCTTGAGAGTTGCCACCTAGAAGGTTTATCCTACATAATTTGTCCATCTTTTCATGGGCTTTATAAGGACTATATTTATTTGGGCCTTAGATGAGATTCTAGGAGTCTTGCAACCTTAGAACATTGGAGGTTTATTTTAGGTGCTTTTTACTAGGAATCTATGAGGCTTGTCATAGGTAGTTTGTCTTGGTGTAGGATCATAGGAACCTTGAAACTTTTTGGGCCATTGGGGCCTTGCCACATGGGAGGTTTATCTTAGGTAATTAGTCCATTTCTTCATGAGCTTTATAGGAACCATATTTATTTGGACCCCAGTTGGACTTATTTTATTGTTGGTATAACAGTTGTCCCCAAGTCTAAAATTATTTAAAGTAAAGAATTTAGACTTTTTTTTGGTAATTTATTCTAGGATTTCTAAATCGAAGAGGCATATCTGAGTATGATTCCGATGCTGGAATCTTTTTAGAACTTTTGTCCTTAGATTTTATCCTATGAGGATTTTTCTCTAAGGATTTTTATCCTTTAATTCTATCCTAGGAGAAATTTTATCCTTAAATTATATCATAGGAGGATTTTTCTCTAAAGATTTTATCCTAGAATTCCATCCTTAGAAGGATTTTTCTTCAAGAACTTTTATTCTTAAGTTCCATTCTAGGAGGATTTTTTAAGAATTTTCATCCTTGAATTCTACCCTTAAGAGGACTCTTTTCCAAGGATCTTTTTTCCTTAAATTCCATCCTTAGGAGGGTTTTTCCCCAAGGATTTTCTCCTTGAATTCCATCCTATGTGAATCTTTCTCCAAGAATTTTTATTTTAAAATTCCATCCAAAAGATTTTGTCTTCGAATTCAATCTTTCGGGGATTCTTTTATAAGGATTTTTTTTCTTGAATTTCATCTTTAAGAGGATTTTATTTTTGAATTCCATCCTTAGAAGGATTTTTCTCTAAGAATTTCTTCCTTAAATTCCATCCTTAGAGAATTTTTCTCTAAAGATTTATTCCCATGAATTCCTTCCTTATAGGAGGATTTTTCTCCAAGATTTTCTACCCTTAATTCCATCATAAGAGGTTTTTTCTCCATGGATTTGTTCTTTGAATTCCATCCTTAGTAGATTTTTTCTCCAAAATTTTGTATCCTTAAGTTCCATCTTAGGAGGATTCTATCTTTGAATTCCATCCTTAGGAGTATTTTTCTCCAAGGATTTTTTTTCCTTTTAATCCCATCATTAGAAGGATTTTTCCTCTAAGGATTTTTTTTTTCTTTGAATCATCCCATCCTTAGGACGATTTTTCTCCAAATATTTTCATCCTCAAATTCTGTCGTAAGAGAATTGTTCTCCACAGCTTTTTTTATCCTTGAATTTCATCCTTAGGAGGATATTTTTCCAAGGATCTTTATCCTTATAATCCATCCTAAGAGGATTTTATCCTTGAATTTCATCCTTAGGAGGATTTTTCCCCAAAGATTTTTTTTACTTTAATACCATTCTTATTAGGATTTTTCTCCAAAGATTTTAATCCTTAAATTCCATCCTAAGATGATTTTTCTCCATGTATTTTTTCTTTGAATTCCATCATTAGCAGGATTTTCTCCAAGGATTTTTATTCTAAAATTCAATTGTCTGAGAATTTTATCTTGAATTCCATCCTTAGAAGGATTTTTCTCCATGGATTTTTTATTCTTAAATTCCATCTTAAGAGAAACTTTCTCCATGGATTTTTTCCTTGAATTTTATTCTTGGGAGAATTTTTCTCCAAGAACTTTTATCCATAAATTCCATCCAAGGAGAATTTTATCCTTGAATTCCATCCTTAGCAGGTTCTTTCGTTAAGGATTATTTCCTTGAATTCCATCGTTAGGAGGTTCTTTCATTAAGGATTATTTCCTTGAATTCCATCTTTGGAGGATATTTTTCCAAGGATTTTTTTTCCTTGAATTCCATTCTTCGGAAGATTTTTCTCCAAGGATTTTTATCCTTAAATTCATCTTATGAGGATTTTTCTCCATACATTTGTTTTAATTCCATCCTTAAGAGGATTTTCCTCCAAAAAATTTTTTCCTTGAATTTCATCCTTAAGAGGATTTTTCTTCAAGGACTTTTTTCTAAGGATTTTTATCCTTAAATTCCATCTTTAGGAGGTTGTTCTGTAAGGATTTTTATTATTAAATTCCATTATAGGAGGATTTTTCTCAAACGATTTGTTTTCCTCTTAAATTCTATCTTTAGACGGAGTTTTATTTAAAACCTTTTACCCTTAAAGTCCATCATAAGAGGATTTTTCTCCAAGAATTTTTTTTCCCTTGAATACCATTCTTAGTAGAATTTTTTTTCAAAGATTTTTATCCTTAAATTCTGTCATAAGAGGGTATTTTTTTAATGATTTTATCTTAAATTCCATCATTAGAAGGATTTTTCTCTAAGGATTTTCATCTTAGGATGATTTTTTCCATCCTTGAATGATTGAATTTTGGAAATTTAAGCTATCTTAGGAGGTTTTTCCTCCAAAAAATTTTGGATGATTGTGTTTCCATCCTAGGATGATTCATTTCTATCCTTACTTGCCTTAATTGTAGATCTTCTCTATTTGGTTAAGATGCTCTTCCTCTCCTATATAATATCTCATTTTTCATTATTCTTTCTCATTCAAGAATTTTCAAGAGAAAAAGCATAAGTTTTAAAAAGAAAAGCTCTCAAGTTTCAAAAGAGTGAGGGTGGTGATTCGAGGTGCTTGACATCGACATTCATAATGGCTGGTGATAATGTTTTGACATCCTTTTGGGGAACTTCCAGTGACGTTTTGGTGAAATTTCAACAATTTTTAGTGAGTTCTTATTTATTATTATTTATTTATTATCTTTTATTTACTTTTTTTAATACTTAGGAGAGTAATCATAGGTCATTTTAACTTCATAGGTTTGTCTTAGTTCAAGAATACCTAGTATTGAAATGACCAAGGATAAGAATATACTAATAGATGTATCTATTTAACAACTATTTATGCTCTTGTGAGTGATATGAGTAGTTGTGAGTTAAAAGAGGAGATAGATGAGGATAGTAGTCCATATGCAAATGAAATAATAAGAAGAAGATAGGTTATTAACTAAGAAAATTATGATGATGAAGATGAGGATGATGATAAGCTTGTAGTTGAAAATATCTATCCTTGGCTGATAAAGATGATTAAATATGGATTAGGTAAAATGTCCTTTGAGATTATGATGATCAGGTATAGCGTTCCTAGGTCAATCAAACTTCGTCGTACTTCACTTAAGAGGAGCATTACCAATCCTGCTAAGAGCTTTGCTGGGATTACTAGATGTATGTTAAATTTTATAATACTACCATTTTTTGGAGGATACTACATGCATTGTGACTTGACCTAGCTCAGCTTGCTCCTAGACCTTAGTGTCGTATCATTGGAGTATGGTCTTTTTGGTGTCATATAGGATTCAGGGATCCTACCATGGTTGAATTTAAAAGTCTCTTTCATCCACAGAGATGTCTTAAGGCTAAAGGTTTTTGGTATTTGTCTGCATTTTCTAATTAAGATAAGATTCTTCTTTATCGCAAACCTAGCCATCAAGACAAGACTTAAAAACCTTATAATTTTTTTATTAGAGCAATATGAGTGTAGATTGATTCCCCATTGGGTGAATGGCCGAGAAGTGAGAAGAGGAGTTAGCTTCTTCAGAGGTTGATTGGGTATAACTGTGAACCTCTAGCATTTATCACTTTTTTGCTAGCTCTAAGGGATATCGTTACATAGTTAGCAAAAGTATCCTTATCTCATAACCTCATAAGCGATTGCTCGACCTTCAGAATGGTATCCATATTTCTCTTCATGTTTTTCACGTAGCATATTATCTCTATCTTCGGATGTCAAATGCTTTAGAAGAGTAAGTGCATAGTTACATTTGTAAAGCTAAATTATCCTTGATCATATACTTTGTAGCTCAATATCTTACCTTCTTAGATTTATTCTTATCTTTTGATAACTTATGATTGGGTCCATCTAAGAATTTCGATGGTAAATAGTTACCACTTGTTTTTCTTTGAATTTGATTATGCTTGGCTCAAGGATGATGACTACTGGAATTAATCTTAATAAGTCTTTCTAAGTAAGAATGCTAGTCGAGCCAAAGCATCAGCTCATGTGTTTTTCTTATGGGAACTTTGTTTCACCTTATAGTTAAAGTCCCTTAACAACTCATTAACTCAATTAAGATATGCGATCATGTTGAAATCCCAAGCTGCATAATTGTAAGTCACTGATTAACCACCAATTGAGAGCCATGTTGTGCAAATTTTATTAAACTTGCAAGTGTACGAATCTATTGTAGAATAGACTAATGGTGACGAGTGTCGATCCCATGAGGAGGTGAATTTTAATTATATGTAGAATTAATTTTGTATGTGGGTGGTTGGATTTATGGTGAAAGTGACTTAGATTATCTTAAAATTGGAATTGAAATGACGAGAATAAATTGAATAGAAATATATTGAAATGGTGTACTTGGGTATCTGAATCCATATCAACATGTACCATGGACTAAATATTCCTTATTAATGCCAATTAAATCATGAGGGGGGAATCCACACCTCATGAACCACACTCTAATCAATATGGTCATGGACTAAACATTCCTTATTAATGCCAATTAAATCATGAGGGGGGAATCCACACCTCATGAACCATACTCTAATCAATATAGTACTAAGGGCTTATCGTGCCAAATAATAATAACCTTGTACTAGAGAGCCGGTGAAACCAAGACGGTATCTAGATAAGATTATTATTATTGGTCGACGAGAAGTCAAAACATCCACAAAAACTAGAGGGGAAGAGAAAATAAATTTACCAAATAAAGTCCATGACACATGTTGAGACTTCACCTTCAACCCAAACTTGAAAGAAAATTAGCTACTCATAATTGAACTAGGGGCAAAAAGGGAATTTATTAAAATACGTAGAAAATACAAGATGGAGAAGGAATTACAGAAAATGGAGTTCAAAAATGGATTCATAGATATCAAATTGGGGGGGGGGAGGCCCATTTTTTATAGATACATTGAATAAATCATGACCATCGGATTAAAAACAGGTTGGACGCTCAGGATTGCGCCACGTTATCAGTCAACAGTACACGGTTTGACCACGCGGTTTAAACAGTGACACGATTTGACCCGAGTTGAACAGTAACGCAGTTTGGTTGAAAATAATACTGTGTATATGCATGTACCGTATGCGTAATTTTTGGTCCACTGATATGCTACCACGTCATTGATCAACAGTACATAAGAATTTTAGTCCAATAGGATTGTGACACCGCATCAGTCAATGCCACATCATCGGTCAATGCCACGTCATCGATCCGTCTATGTGAACAATGTCGTGAACAATAACGTAGACAATACCGTACATGTGAATAGTACTATTTTTCCTTTTATGCTACTCCTAAGGTTTTCGACCGTCCTGAGTTCAAAAGTGATATCCGTTTATCACTTAATTAAAATACATAAAATACATAATTATAATACAACACACATAATTAAATGACAATAAGTTTAAATACATAAAAGTAAGAGTGTTAGTCAAACTTGAAGTGTAAAATGACGATTTTCTCCTTTATAAATATACATTTTCTAATTCTCAACAAGTCAATGAAGACAAGCAAATCTTTGCATCTGATGCTGATGCAGCGGAAGTTTAATGTTCAAAATATTCCGTTGATTCTAGAGAATACCGGAATAAAAGAACAACTAAATTCATGTTGATTCAAAAGAATACCGCGAACTTAGGGATTAAGACTCGTTGATTCTGCAGAATACCGAGAATTAACTGTTCAAATACTCACAAAGAGATTTGAAAATTGAAATATTATTAAACTCAAAATTCTTTTTTTTCAAAGGCTACAAGAGGGAGCTATTTATAGTAGTAGTAATTATCCTAATTCATGAAGTAAAAACAAAATCCTAAATTGAAAGGGAAACAAAATTCCAAATTAGAAAGGAATTTAAAAGTCTTAAACTTTAGTTAATAAGGAAACTAATCCTAGTATAATATGACTCTAAATAAGCAATACCTAAACAATAAGACTCTATATAGGAAACCAAATTAAACTAGAATACAAATTAATTGAAATATTTCTAAATATTATACATTTAAATATAATTAGGATTTCTTCAATTTCTTGCTCTGCATCATTCCCGCCAGGCTGGAGAAAATTCGTCCTCGAATTTTGTATGTTGTAGTCTTCAAGAACATCTTCATGTGCATAAGGATTAATTTTTAAAACAGACCTTCGACATAGACGACGAACTTTAAATTTTCCAACTTTTGTGATAACGTCCATCCAATCACTCCAATGGCGTAAAATAAATTCTTCTATCAATAACTTCTCCAATAATGTCTTCTCGTATTGTTCGTGTCGAACTTCAACATAGTTGAGGAAAAACGATTTCTTCTCATAATCTACTAACTGTTGAAAAATATCACAACTCTTTTTGTCTTCTTTCGGCAAATCAAAAGAACAATAAGAGATTGTATCAACAACTATCTCTCTCTCCTCCACAAGATCAAAAGATGGATGAACAATTACCTCTTCTCGTCCCACAATATCAAGATAGTCATCAAATTTCGGCGATTGATCCAAATCAATGTCTTTGTGTTGAGGATTTGTTGTAGACATGAATGGCCAATTAGTATTCTCCTCGGAAGGAATAATATTGTCGAAAGGAACAAGGTTACCATTTTCCTCATTATCTTCATAACAAACATCATCGTGAACAACTTCATCAAATCCATATGCATGCTTTATGTGTAAAGATTTTCTATCTCGAATTTTCTCTAAATCTTGAGAAATTGAACGCAAAATCCTTAACATCTTAAATAAAACATCTCTCAAGATGAACTCTTCACGTCGATGTTGTGATTTCATGATATTTTTTTTTCTTTTTTTTTCCTATGCTTTTTTGGTGTTGTTTGGGTTTTTTCTTTTTAAACTAAACGGAAAAAACAAAAAAAGGAAAAAAGGAAAGGTTTGGTGGTAGATGGAGTTAGATTGGTGATACCAGGTTTTAGCTCTGATACCAAGCTGATGCAGCGGAAGTTTAATGTTCAAAATATTCCGTTGATTCTAGAGAATACCGGAACAAAAGAACAACTAAATTCACGTTGATTCAAAAGAATACCGCGAATTTAGGGGTTAAGACTCGTTGATTCCATAGAATGCCGAGAGTTAACTGTTCAAATACTCACAAAGAGATTTGAAAATTGAAATATTATTAAACTCAAAATTCTCTTCCCTTAAAGGCTACAAGAGGGAGCTATTTATAGTAGTAGTAATTATCCTAATTCATGAAGTAAAACAAAATCCTAAATTGAAAGGGAAACAAAATTCTAAATTAGAAAGGAATTTAAAAGTCTTAAACTTTAGTTAATAAGGAAACTAATCCTAGTATAATATGACTCTAAATAAGCAATACCTAAACAATAAGACTCTATATAGGAAACCAAATTAAACTAGAATACAAATTAATTGAAATATTTCTAAATATTATACATTTAAATATAATTAGGATTTCTTCAATTTCTTGCTCTGCATCAGATGCTAAGCCTAAGTCTGGTTCAAAGAGCTTTATATTCTATTTTATTGTTGGTAGCATTAAGCCATACCTAAAAGCACATCCTATCTCAATATTGTCTAGGGTGATTTCCATAAACCCTCCACCAAATCCTCATTTACTAAAGGATCCATCAGCATAGAGAGCCCATTTATCACGATTTTTCTCTTTAGGGTCAAGTGATACTATCTCTCCTTTAATAAATTTAACAATGAAGTTTGCCATTGTTTGCCCTTTCAATAATGTCCTAAGATGATACAAGATGTCGAATTATCCAAGCTCAATAGCCCACTTCATTAGCCTTTTTAAAATGTTAGGGTTAGCTAAAACATGTTGAATTGGCTAGTAAGTGAGAACAATTATGGTATGAGCATGAAGGTAAGGCATTGGCATTCTTACTAAAACAATTAAAGTTAAAACAATCTTATCAAGATTTAAATAC
Source organism: Citrus medica (assembly GCA_002013955.2). Lineage (NCBI taxonomy): Eukaryota > Viridiplantae > Streptophyta > Magnoliopsida > Sapindales > Rutaceae > Citrus > Citrus medica. The sequence continues at coordinate 391,273 of MKYO02010120.1, read as the reverse complement.
CTTGTTTCTGCATCAGTCAATCCTCTACTAGTGTAATATATAGGCCGTTGTACTCCATTATCTTGTCAAACAAGGACAAAGCTAATGACATATTCAGACGCTTGCAAGTTTGAGGAAGAATGACTCTTATTAGATTAGTTAAGTAAGAAAAAAAGGGACTTCCCAAATATTCTTAAGCTTTGCAATGCTTTTGTACATTCCTTAGTCTATTTAATTTCCTTTTGTTTCCTAAAAGCCTTAAAGAAATGAAGGCATTTATCAGTGGCTTAAGAGATAAAGATGTTAATGTTGTTACTCAACTCGCCAACTTTTATATTTACTTAACATTCTTTGGAGACTTTATGTCAACCAAGGCTTAGATCTTCTCACAATTGATCTTAATACCTATTTGATTTACCATAAATCCAAGGAATTTTTTTTATACATCAAATGCATATTTAGTTAATTTCAGCCTCATTTTGTACTTCTTAAGGTCATCAAAGGTATTACGTAAATCTTTTACATGATTTTCAGGCTTAAGGCTCTTGGTAAGCATGCCATCTTCATAAACCTCCATGGGATGCCTAATTCGTTAAACAAACATAGTATTTACCAACCTCTAATCGATGGCCCCAGTGTTCTTGAGTCCAAAAGGAATAACCTTGTAGCAATAGAGACACCAATTAGAGATGAAGGCAGTCTTCTCTTGTCAAGTTCATGAATCCTTATCTGATTATATCCTAAGTATGATCCATGTAGCTTTGTAGTCTATGCCTAGTTATTGCATCACTAATTAATCATTCTTTGGTAAATGAAAGTTATCCTTAAGACAAGGTTTGTTGAAATTAATGAAGTCAATTCACATCTCCACTTCCCATTAGCTTTCTTCATCATCACAACAATGGCTAGTCACTTAGAATACCTTGCCTTCTTAGTAAAACTAGCAGTAAGAAGTTTGTATATTTCTTCCTTCACTACCAAAGATTTTTAACATTCAGACTTCTTCTTTTCTAATGAATAGGTTTCATCATTAGGTTAGTACTTCTTGTTATCCTAGGATCAATATCTGGCATATTCTCACACGTCCAAGTAAAAACATCATGATGTTCTTTGAGGAAGTTAACAAGTTTTTTTCTTTAATTGATCTGGCAATTGACTTTTAATCTTGACTACTTTATGATTAACATTAAAATGTATACATTTAATAAGGATAAAATTATCAGTTTTTCACTTACAGTATCGATTAATGCACTCATTATTACTAAATTATCTTAACACTCCCCAAATATATTTTTATATTAAATTAATTTATAATATGTTAATTTTATTTTGTAGATATATTTCAAGAATAAAAAGGAGTTGGAACTGAAAGCGGGAAACAAAGAAAAATTGCTGAATCCATTGAAGGATGTAATTAAATAAAATAAAAAAATAAAAAAAATAAAAAAAGTGGGCAATCACGGCCACCTGACCATCACCCCTCTGTTGCTTGTTTGTTTATGTGATAATAATAACAAATAATAATAGAATAAGAAAAGTTAAAGCTGATGGCTGCCTATAAATAGAAGAAGTTTTTGTGAAGGGAGGGAGTTGAAGAGAACAAGAGGAAAGTTGATGAATTCTTTTTTTTTTCTTGTTTTCTTGTGTAATCAACTTTCTTGTAATATATTTCAGAAGTTTGTTAAATGAAATAAGTGTTTTGTATTCTAATATGAGTGGCTAAATTTTCTAAGTTGAGATGAAAAGTGAAGCTTAATTTCTAATATGAGTGGCTTAATTTTCTAAACTGAGATGAAAAGTGAAGCTTAATGATTCAAATTATTGAATTAATTACTCTTTTAAGTGAGTCTTAAAGTTTAGTTTATTTGTTTGTATTTTTCTTTTGTACCAGTTTCTTTTATACATGTTAATTTATAGATACAAATCTCTTTAGATTTATATGGTATTTTCACATAATGTCGACATTCCAATATAGTTATGTCACATTAAGTACTTGATCTCATATTTATCCACACAAATGGTTAGTTAAAAATTAAATGGCATAATAAGTAACTTGCAAAATAAATGGAAAATATAAATTTGAGAGAGTGTTATAACCATAATTTGAAATCAGATAGTGGATCCTGTAACCTTAGAATATTTTTAGATTGATTCCTTTTAATTTCTTTTCTTGTATTTAATTTTCTTTGTTTAATAAAATTGACTACTAGATTTTAAATTTCATGTGGTTCGGCCATGGACTTATCGGGTTATATTATAACTGGACACTCTTATACTTGGGAGTGAACAACACTTTTGAGGTCACCTTACTTGAATCTTCACAAAGTGAAAAGTCTTCCAAGTCATCGACTGGACTTATTCGTTGATCAATTTTCATTGTCCTAATATCAAGACTTGGGATTTGAAGAGTTTCCTTGGCTATCCTAAATGCTATCTCATAGTACTCCATTGTTTCCTTTTGCTATCGTTGCACAACTCCAACCCCAACTTCAATTGGAAATTTCAATCCAATAGATGGCCTTTTTAAGAGTGTTATAAGAACTTGGTTGATCAACTACAATAAGAATAAAAATAATGGTTACTTTGGTCGAACTTTTCCAAAAGACATAGTGAGCTTAATGACTCCCTTAGGAACTACACTTCCTTTGGCAAATCTATGAATTAAAGTAGTGTAAAATTTCATTACGATCTTTTCAACCCCATTCAAGCAAAGGTTGACATGAACAAAATATCAATTGCGATCTCATTATCATTGAGAATATGATAGAGGCATTTGTTTGCCACAAAGAGGGTAATAACTAAAGCATTACAATAAAGATGATAAACTTCCCCAACGTCATCCTCGGAGAAGATTATTGGTATATCACGAACTCTTGATCCTTGGGATTGACTAGTGATAACTCTAGGAAATGAGAGTTATTACATCATTTTTAGGCTTAAATCAAGATCACTTAGAGATCAAAGAAGTTGTTTTTATTACATTTTTGTTATATTTTGTGTAAACATTCATTTTAGTTGAGTCTTAATAAGTTTTTCTTAAATCAAAGTAATTTGTGCTAAAAACAGGTGCATAATTGTAGGTTTTCAGAAAGTGTTTATTCATGAAGGGATGTTAAGGCATTAAGCGAGTAAGAGAAGGAAAGAAGACAACCACAAAAGAAGTAAAGCACAATAGAGAATAGTGCAGTGTGGTTGCGGATATTAGAGCAACCAGTACTGTAGCAATCTGGGAACAATGTGAGAGAAAACTTAGGTGCGGGTCAACCACAGAATCGCATGTTCCTAATTTAACGCATACACACTCATGGGCTTTTGTTTACCCTAATTTGCAATATAAAAAGGAGGCGTGCATGACATAGAAACGAGGCAAGGGAATTATCATTAGAATAATTACAAAGGAAAGAAGAAGAAGATCAGAATTGGAGAGTGTTGTTTCGGCAACATTGAAGAATCGTGCAGAATTATTTGGATTTGTCTTTCCCCATGCTCAACTTATATTTATCTTTTTCCTTTAATTGTTTGATGTATCCCTTGATCAATATATTTATGTTTAGTTTTCTCATTCAAAATATAAACTAGATTTATTTGTAGTTGAGTGACAAATAATCCATTAGGTTCTTGATTGTTCTTATAAGTTGTTATATCATTGTTGTAGCATTTTACTCTAGTAGTTTGTATGAATATAACTGTTATTTCGGTTGACCACCCATTTAATAATTTCAGTTAAGATAGAGCAGCAAAATGACATGTCTTAGCGGATATTATTAGAGTATTACTTGATCTTAAGTTGAGTTTCCTAAATTAAGTTATCTTGAATCCCATAAGGGCAAGACATAGGTGTTCACCTTGTAGGGTGAAGAGACTAAAGATCATAATGCCATGCCATACGCAGATTAGAAACTGGTCATTGTTAATAGATAAGGGTATGAGACTTCCAATATACGATAGTTGAGGATGCAGATTTATTCTGCCCAGTGCTGCAGCACTTGCTGTAACAACTGGTGCTAAATTGATTAACAAAACAGTCATCCCCGTAAGGAGAATTTGATCAGTCAACTATTATGATCTCAATTGAATCTTAGACACATTTAACATAGTTTATTTCATTACGGTATTGTTTTATTTAATTCTCTCACAATCATTAATTACGATAGAAATTACTTTACAATTGTTAGCTTCAGCATTAAGTTGATTTGCACTTTTGTGATTGCCATAACATTTCGAGTAACATCAATTCCTGTGGAGACGATCTTGAATACTCATCACTTTATTACTTGTTGTGTATACTTGCACATTGGCATTGGCAGCAATTACTTATAGAAATAACCAACAAGTTTTTGGCGCCATTGCTAGGGATTGATTGTTTATTTTTGAAGTGTGAAGTAAATCTTGATAGCACAAAATTTGACCTAATTCATTCTATTTATTGGCAGATCGGTATGTGCATGCGCAAAGAAAGATCTGTGGTATTCTAATTCGATCCTGAGATTGAAACGATTGTCAGGAGACTGCGAAGAGAACAAAGGAATTCAAAAACTGTTTCAAGCATGAATAATTTACAGGATGCAGGAAATTTAAATCCTCACGGGCCCTTACAACCAGTCAACATTTAAGAATAGCAGAATGAACATGCTAATGGGAGACAGCCAGGCAATAATAATATTATTTACATGACTGATGACAGAGACAGAGCTATAAGAGATTATGCTGTGTTAACTCCTCAAGTTGTACACCTTGGGATCATCAGACCTGAAGCATAAGCTGCAAATTTTGAGTTAAAGCCAGTGATGTTTCAAATGTTGCAAACAGTTGGTCAATTCAATGGATTGCCAAATAAAGATCATCATCTCCATCTTAAATTGTTTTTGGAAGTAAGTGATGCTTTTAAGATTGCTGGAGCAACACAAGATGCCTTAAGGATGAGACTTTTTCCTTATTCCTTAAGAGATCGAGTCGGAGCATGGTTAAATTCGTTACCATCTGGTTCCATCACTACATGAAATGAATTGGCTGACAAATTCCTAATGAAATATTTCCCACCGACAAAAAATACAAAGTTGTGGAATGAGATTACTTCCTTCCATCAACTTGAAGATGAGAGTTTGTACGAGACTTGAGAAAGATTCAAAGAATTGCTCAGAAGGTGTCCTCATCATGGTATTCCTTGTTGCATTCAATTGGAAACTTTCTACAATGGGTTTAAACTATAATAATAGATAATAGTTGTTATAGTTTTAACTTTTAAGTTTTAAGTCAAATTGTAACATTATTGTAAAGTAACCAGTGAAAGCAATTCAGAGATATTGAAACGACTTGAGAAAGTGCGTTTCTGTGTGTAAACTAAAGCCAAATGAAACGATGACAAGGAATGTCGTTTTACTTAAGTGAAACACCTGAGACGCACGTGAATGGATTCGAATGAAAGAAGCCGTTAAAGTCGTTGA